>PVHP010007583.1:0-56013 GCA_004024765.1 Zapus hudsonius
AAGCCATTGATTACCTTCCTAGGTTTAGCACTATTATTGCACAGATGAGCCCATCTTGACTTGTTGCTCATTTCCAGGTAGCAGTGTGTTCAGCATTCTCGTGATATCAGATATTTTGTTACAGTGATGAAAAACTGACTAACACCTGGTGGCACTGGATGAGTCCACAGGTCTATCCCTCACCTCAGCCTGTACCTTGTCCTCTCTGCCTTGTAAATGTCCTCACAGCAATGACCCGAGCCACACTGCTTGGGGCTCAGATGGACCATTCTTTGTTTCATCTGAGGACCAAGATGCCTCTGATTGCACACTGTTTTCACCCTCCCCATCCTTGGGACTCCAGTGGCTTCCCCAGAGTCCATGTCCATGGAGAAAGCGCCTGCTGTGGCTCAGGCTATCTCAACAGAGTCCATTTTCCTTCTTGGAGCCCAGTTTTTTGAGAATCAGAGAAGCCATCATGTCCTCTACCCACCATGGTGTGCTAATTCATCTTGGTTTGCTCAGGACTATTGTGGTTTAAAAGAGAAAACTCTGAATTCTGGGAACCCCTCTGTCCTGGGCAATTTGAGCCAGTCACCCACCCTGTGTCTACCCTCAGACCCTGCTCTGAAGCCCAGAACACTCTAGGATGGGGTAGGGGGCACTTCCAGGGTAGGGAGGGTTTTATCCTTGGCTGACTCCTGTCTTTTGGGTCTCAGTGTGAGGTCATTTCCTTAGTGGCTTTCTACCTGCCTCTCTCTAAGCAGCATTTCTAGACTCTTCTTACAACACCCAGCTCGTTTCCTTATAGGTTTTCCAAAAGCCCATGTAGGAAATGCAAGAATTTGTGTCTTTCCTTATCTGCTGTCATGCTTTATGGGCTCCCGGGGTCTGTTCCACCACCACCATGACCAGCAAAAAGCACATAGCTCTCACCCCAAGGCAGTGGTGGCTTGGTGACCCTGAGTGAGTTTTAGCCTCACATTAAAAGTCAGCACAAGGGGCCAAAGAGATTGCTCAGTGGTTAAGGCACTTGCCTGCAAAGACTAATGACCCTGGTTTGATTCCCCAGCACAGGTACACAGTGGTGCATGGATTTGGAGTTCACTTGTAGCAGCTGGAGGCCCTGGCATGATCATTCTCTTTCTCTCTGCCTATCTTTTTCTCTGCTTGTAAATACATATATAAAATATTTTTTAAAAAGTCAGCACAGGGATCCCCATCTGTGCTGCACAAGCACAAACTCAGGGTGCTGCCAACACCACTTCCTGGCCATTGCATTGTAGCGCCTTCCTGGTATATGTACCCTGTTGCCTGACATCTTAGCCTGTGGGTGGTACTTCTTGGCTGTGTGGCTCCCCCCATCCTCAGGAGCTTGTCTTTCTGACACAGTGAGGCCCCAGAATGCTCCGGTGGGCAGCAGTCTGCCCTGATTAAGGTGGGCATCTTGCTGTCTTCAGCCTGTCAGCTGAAGCAGAGGCCTCACTCGGAGGCTTCATCTGAGCACTGGGAATGAGGTACGAAGGCAAGGGTTTCCCTGTGGCTGGGGAGGGACTAGAAAGCTGGAAGGGATCAGGGAAGGACAACTTGGGTTTTATCTCTGAGGATGAGGTCTGCACTCCGTGTCTACACCTTTGTACCTTTCAGTCCCTAGGGGCTTGGAGATTTACTTATTGAGTTGCCTGTTCAGAGACTAATGTGTTCATGAAGAGTTAGGGGCCCCCCTGAGTTTAGAGACAGAAGACAAGGGTTCATTTCATCTTTTTTATGTTTATCATTTTAATTTATTTTTAAAAACTATTTTATCTTTTTATTTGCAAGCAGAGAAATAGAGATATATAGATACATATTGAGTGAGTATGGGCATGCCAGGGCCTCTAGCCACTGCAAATGAACTCCAGATGCATGTGCCACTTTGTGCATCTGGCGCATGTGGATTCTTGGGAATCAAACCCAGGTAAGTAGGCTTTGCAGACAAGTGCCTTAACCGCTGAGCCATCTCTCCAGCCCCATGTTTATCACTTTATTAGGACATTATTTACACACTAAAGTGCACACTAGAATATATTGCATTAAGATATCTATTAACAGAAACAAGAAGCAAACAAGAAAACTCAAATCAATAGGTATTAAGTGTGGACACAGATGTGAGGAAATCTGATTTTTTTTGCATTGTTTGGGGCTGGGGGAGGGCGGTGAAGTTTGAGAAGCCACTGTGTAAAACAGTATGTGATCACTCAAAACTGTTAAACAGAATGGCTCTTTGCCTCAGCAATCCCCCACCATGACATATAACTCAAAGAACTGAAAACAAGGGTTTGAGGAGATATTTGTATCAGCACATTTCTGAGTACCAAGATGAACCCATGGCAGTATTTGTCAACAAGCGAATGGTAAGCAACTTGTGGGGGAGCCCATGGTGAAATATTATCCAGCCCTCAAAACGGATGAACCTTGAGGACACCAGACTTAGAAAGCCAGACTAAGAAAAACAAATGCTGTGAGATTCCACTGCTGTGAGGCCCCAGGAGGAGTGGGAGTCTCTGAGATAGGAAATGGAAGGGTGGTTACAGGGGCCGGGGTGTCTGTATTTAATGTAGACAAAGTTCCAGCTCAGAAGATGTAAAAGTTCTGGAGATGGATGTCGATGATGGTTTTTGCTTTTTTCCCCCCTTTATTGTCCATATTTACATACATTGAATGGGCCAATAATGAGTCGGTATCCCCATTTCCCCAATTTCCCTCTTCCCTGTCCCCAATCAGCTGGGTATCCTCCTCCATGGGCAGTCTGGATCAATCCATGGGGTAGGGGTTTATGGACAGCCTAGGAGTCAGCCCGGTTCCACCCCACTTTGTATGATGTTACAGAGGGGGGCCATGTCTCTGGCGGTTCTCCCTCACCATGTCTCTTACAGTCTTTCTGCCCCCTCTTAAACTCAGTTCCCTGAGTCATGGTGGGTGAGTATTAAGGCTGCTTTATTGTTGAGGTCTTAGGGGTCTCTGTACTTCTGCTTCAGGTTGTGTTGAAAATATTGGTGTCTGTCTGGCTTATCCTGTGTTGACTGACTGGCTGTGGTTGTGGGCCTCTTGCTTATCCCACCATGCTCTGCGGGATTCTTGGTTTTTACTTTTGAGACAGTCTTTCCGTGAAGTCCTGGCTGGCCTTGCACACACTTTGTGGCCTATGTTGGCCTCTGACTCATAGCAATCCTCCTGCCTCAGCCTTCGGTGTGCTGGGATTACAGGCATGAGCCATCACACCTGGCTTCTATGAACCACTGAACAATTGGCTTAAAATGGCCAAGATAGGACTGGGGGGATGGTTCAGTGGGTGAGAGTGTTTGCCAAGCATTCGATCTCCAGCACCCATGTTAACAACTGAGCACGGCTACGCACGCCGTAACCCTAGTCCTTTGTTGTGGGGGGGGGGCATTGGAGAATCACCGGAGCTCACTGTTCAGTCTGAAGATAGGGCAACTCTGGTTTATTGAGAGACGTCTCAAGGGAATAAGGTGGAAGATCGATAGATGAGGACACTCGACATTCTCTTCCAGTCTGCCACACGTGCCTACAGGGTGTGACATTGCACACACATGTACATGCACTGTACATACATACCACACTCATACATGCATGGAAAAACCATGCAAGATGGTAATGCTCTGTGTGTCTGTGTATGTAGAGGTGAGTTATGCGTGGGGTATGCGCAGGTGTGTTTCTGCAGTGACCAGAGAAGTGTGGGTATGCTCAATTGCATACTTCCTTGAGAGGGGGCATCTTTCCCTCAGTCTGAAGCTGAATTTTAATTTTCAGGTCAGTGAGTCTCAGTGAGTGTGTGGCCTTTAACACCCATGGGCTGGGGGTACAGATGTGTGTGACCACCCCTGGGTTTTTATGTGAGTTCTGGGGAATTCGAACTCAAGCAGTCGCAAGCCCTCCCAGGACCTCGTGCTTTAAGGGGCAAGTGCTCTTAATTGCTGAGCCATCTCTTCAGCCTGAAGTCATACTGTTTGGCAAAATGGCTGGACAGCTGCCCCAGGCTCCAGTGTCTGCACACCCTCATCAGCCCTGGCCCAAGTCAGCCTTAGTCCCCAGGAAGGCTTTGTATTATTTAATGTGCATTATTTTTATTTTCTATTTTTACATTTTAAAATTGATAATAAAAATTGTGTATATTTATTGCGTATAGGATTCTGTTTTAAAATATGTGCATGTTGTAGGACGGATCATTTTCCATTTTGACCAGGACCTCTGCAGATCCCAACGCTTCGTTCCTTTGCCTCTTCTGCCTGATTGCTGCAGGCTGGGAAGGGGATGGGTCATGGTGTCAAGTTATGGTGGCGCCCAACTCTGTGCAAAGAGCCTGGGTGAAGGCACAGCCTGAGGAGGGTGCTCATCCTGCAGTTAGAGGCTTGTACCAACAGGAGCTGAGACTCACCTTCATGAGGGTGACTAGGATTTCCTTTCATCTTTCTTTCTTTCTTTCTTTCTTTCTTTCTTTCTTTCTTTCTTTCTTTCTTTCTTTCTTTCTTTCTCTTTCTTTCTTTCTTTCTTTCTTTCTCTCTCTTTCTGTTTTCTTCTTTCTTTCTTTCTTTCTACATATATGTGTGTATGTGTGTTTGTATGTACATGGGCACACATGTGTGTAGGTGCTTGTGTGTGTCTATAGAACCCAGAGGCCCATGTTTGGTGTCTTTCTCAGCTGTCCTCCATTTTATTATTTGAGACAGGATCTGGCACTGAACTTCCAGCTCACTGTCTTGGCTAGACTTGTCAGCAGGTAAGCCCCTCAGCTCCCCTATGTTGGGATTACAGGCACATGCCACCACACCTAGTATTTTATATGGGTACCAGGGATCTAAACTCAGGTCCTCGTGCCATCTCCCTAGTCTGACTCTTGGGATTTGTGACTGCATGGTTCCACGGAGGCCCTAGGTACTGCCCGATGCGTTAGGAGTATGGCAGAGCCTGGGGACTAGAGCAAGTCTGATGGACTGTGGGGAGGGACTCCTGGGAGGGATATTGTTACCTCCTGACAGAGGCCCAGAGCTAGTGCTGTGCTGTTGGGCACTCCCTCACCTGTTCCTCACCTGGCCTGTGGAGGGAGCCAAGACTCCATGGTACAAAACCAAGTCTCAGAGCTAGATTATCTGGGTCATCCCTGTGACTTCCAGGAAGAAGAGGACACAGCTCATGGGTCCTGGCCTAACAAGGTAGCGCATGGGGCACCAAGCCGGCTAGAGCTTCCTTTGCATTTCAGGTCAGCCCCCACCTGCAGTCTCGCAGCTTGCCTGGGAAGTCAAAGTGTAGCCTGTAATCAAGACTCCATCCTGCTCTGATGGACAGAGGTGTGGGCTTCCCACATAGAGGGGACTTTCCCATAGGGCATCCTTCCACTTTGCCACTGCCTTGGAGATGCCCTGGCTGGCTGCTGAGGACACTGTTGGGGATGTCGGTGGGCAAGGGAGTCACGCCCCTCTTGCCTGAAGCCCAGTCATCAACCAGGGTCAGTAACGGCACAGGCCTGCAGGCCGGAGAGGTGAGGCTTAAACTCTGAAGTTCAGAGCTGGTCAGTCAGGACCCATTCCCACCTGCTCATCCCCTGGTGGCCCATTTTCTCACTGCTCTCCTACAGTTCTGGAATCTCAGACTTAAAGAAAAACCCAACTGCCTTCATTAAGTAATGATTCTTTCAGTTACTCTTTAAAAAATTAATCAGAGACATCCCCAGTTGCCAATCTGAGGTTTGATCAGTCAAGATAACCAGCGTGCCCACACGGTGGTGGGGTTCCAGCCTGGAGCGTGGAAATGACATTCTTGACAGCCTGGAGAAGTAGGATTTCCGTTCGCCTTGTTGTAAAGTGGAGCCAGCTCAAGGGAGCCCATCTCCCTCCTTGCAGCCCCCCAGCAAGGGGCTGGCAGGGACCATGTGGCTTGGCAGAGGGGGTAATCTGTTCCCTGGGGCTGCCTGCCCGCCTTCTTCCTCTCTGCCCCCTCCCTCCCCAGGAAGCTTCCCGAACCCCTCTTTGGCTTCCAGGTCTGCAGGTTGCAAGCAGGAGATCCCAGGCCCCAGGCTGGCCATTCCCCTGCCCCCTCCCCCCTCAGAGCAAGTTCTGCGCTATCATGCCCTCTATCGCCTTTGTGCGAAACGTAACCCACAAAATGCTTTCGTGGTAACCTTATCCATCGGCAGCCAGCGATAGCATCTCGCGGGCCCCGTGACGGGCAGGAACTCGAAAGCATGGAGTTAATAACGCAGACTTTCAAAAAATGAGGCTGGCAGAGGGAGACGAGGGCGGGAATAAAAGGGGCCGGTGTGGCTGTAATTGGGACCATGTGAACTTCCTTGGAGGAGGATTAGGAGGAGAGACAGGCCTTGCCCGCGAAGATTAGTTTCAATTAGATGGGCTGGAGGCGAAAGGCCGGCTGGTGAAAGATTAAAACAAGAAGGAGAAAGTTTCCGCAGCGGAGGCTCTGGGCCTGCAGCGGGGCCGGCGAGATCCGCTAATTGAAGGCCAAGCGTGCACTGGGCTCGGAAGAACTCGCATTAATTGATTTGATGCTGGTTTGCTTCTCGGTCTCCCCCCTTCACCCCCATTCTCCATTCACTTCCAGATCCTCATTTGTGTTTCAGACCAGGCAGGGTGGGGTGGGGGGGCAGTGCCTGCCTCATCTAAGCCCTGTAGATCCTGGCAAGAGGGTTGCCCTCGCCAGACACCAACCTTTTGAGGCTCTTGTCCTTGGCTGTGGGGGCCACTATGTGACCCAAACTGAGGGGTTGAGATTTCTGCTGGCCACACATTGGTCAGCCACAGCCAAGCCCTTGGACTTCACTGGGATCTTCAAAGAGACTGTGTATGCTGCTAGGCCTGGGGCTTCTTTCCATTCTCAGGACCCACCCTGTGTTCCCCTCCCTCCCGTCCTTCTTTCTGTCCTTCTTTCTTTCTTTCCTTCCTTCCTTCCTTCCTTCCTTCCTTCCTTCCTTCCTTCCTTCCTTCCTTCCTTCCTTCCTTCCTTCCTTCCTTCCTCCCTCCCTCCCTCCTTCTTCCCTTTCTTCCTTCCTCCCTCCCTGCTTCCCTTCCTTTCTTCCTCCCTTCCTTCTTTCCCTCCTTCCTTCCTCCCTCCCTCCTTCCCTTTCTTCCTTCCTCCCTCCCTGCTTCCCTTCCTTTCTTCCTCCCTTCCTTCTTTCCCTCCTTCCTTCTTCCCTTCTTTTCTCCCTCCTTCCCTTCCCTTTCTTTCCTTCCTTCTTTTCCTTGCTTCCACCCATATACCTCTCCCCCCTCTCAGCCAACCACTCATCTTCTTATCTCCTCATTCATCCTTCACCCTTCTTCTTTCTCCTCTCCCTCCCTCTGTCTTGGCTTCTGGCCCCTTCTACTTTGATGATAGAGTTCTCAAACAAAATCCTTCAAGGAAAACATCTCCAACTTGGATGGTCTGTGTGCTCCATCATCTGTTTCTGGATCTGGCTGCTACCTTTTGCAGTTCTGGGAAGAGCTTCAACACTAAGGGTGGGGGACAGGCGGGCACTATCACAAGTCAAATCTTCTTGACGATCCAGACCCTCCCACCCCTCCTTCCTTCTATGGGACTCAGCTATCTGCTAGGTAGTCCCCTCCACTTTAAAACCTATCTTATTTTCTTCCTCTTGCCATGGAAAGGCAGGAGCTCCAGGAAGAAGAAGGGCCAGTAGTCAGGGGGAATGTGGTGTCGGGAGTCTGAGAGGGGTCTGATACTCAAGTTCCTTATCTGTGAAAAGGGTATCAAAGTGGAGCAGGGGCTGACTAGTGATACCGAAGCTTCTGCTGTGGCCTGGTACCAAAACAGGTAGAAGGGGAACCTGGTCTCAGGTCACAGTCACTGTCCCATCCTCCACCCAGTAGAGGAGCCCAGGGAGGGCCATGCTCTGCCATAGACTCCTATGCCACAGGACACCCTCGGGTGGCACCCTGTCCTGGGGGCCAGAGGCCAGTGCCCAGGTGTGGCCAACACCATTTCTGTATTTCACAGCAAGGCCAGCTGCTTCCTGGCCTTTCCCGGATGGCTCCCCTCCAGGGCCTCTGAGCACGCAGTGTGCGCGTGTTTTATAAATCCTTCCCATTGTAATGACAGCTAAATTATGGAAAATGCATTTTCACAGCTGGTGAGAAAACCCATTAGCATTAATCAAGGACCCGGCCTCGTTGGGGATTCTCAGGCTTGGCTCTGTTGGTAAAGTTATGGACGTGCTAAACAGTCATTAGTGGGACTCGTTTGCAATGGGCCAATCAGTCATCTCACCACACTCAGCCGCCTCCCCGCCTGGACCTGAGGGCGGAGCTCTGTGTGGGCCACTGTGGCTGCTGCAAGGCCCATCTTGGACTAGGTGGGTCCTTTGGCTTTTAGGAACTCACTAAAGAGCCAGGGGAGGGAACGCAGTCCTTGTGATGACTATGGGGCTGCCTTGGTCACAGTGAGGACAGAGGACCCTCACTATTTTAAATGCTGGTGGTCTCACTGGTATCCCCCAGATTCACTCACCAGATAGGTGGCCAGAAGCCTCAGGGTCCCATGGTCCTGACCTCATGTGTGTCTCTGAGGTTAGTTTTCAAGACAGCGTTTTATTCTGGGATAACTTCAGAGTTCCTGGCAGAGGTATAGCAAGGGAAGGTCCCATGTCTTTCTGGGATTTCTCCTCAAATCCCATACTTAGAAGCTAATTGCAGGAGATCCATCAAGTAGATCCAGGTAGGTAGCTTCTCTGGGCAGCTGGCCAGACATCCTAAAGTCAGTCCTTGCACCTCTTGGTGGGACCTTTGTTAACACTAGGGGTACCATTGTGCAAGTCACACACAGGAAGACATTCAGGGCTGTGTCTCAAATCTTCAGGAGGCACAATGACCACTGGCTCCCTGACTCATCTCCCATTGCTTGGCCCCACATCAGCACCTACGTCTGTGTCTGTCCTAAATTCTTTAGGGGCATGTCTAAGTCTCTCCCATACCTCTTTCTCACAGCATAGATATAGGCATATATCTGCAGTGGTGTATACATGTATGTATACATATGTGCACAGGTATGTAAATGTAGCCTATGCACACACACATGCGTAATGCCAACTGGTGAAGGCATGCATGCATACTAATCTGGGCTTACATACATGCACATGCACACAGGGGCAGGTAGGTGTCCAGCCCTGTTTTATCTGCTCTATCTATTGAGAGCCTACAGGGTCATATTACCCCAGTGGCCATAAGCACACCAGCATCCAGGTCAGTTCTTACCCTTTCTTACTATCATAAAGAATGGCCTCCCCAGGGCCAGAACATAGAGCCTGGAACTCCCTGTGGCGCCCAGAAAGAAGGAAAATTGGAAGATTGGAAACTAACAAGGGAGCATGTTAAGGAGCGGGTGTCACCCCCTCCTTGGATAGGTGCCGCTACTGTCCTACTATCACCACATCGAGGACATCAAGGGAGCCCAGAGACTGACTGCTCCATCCTCCTGGGGTCAGACAGACAGTTTGTTGCCAGCACCATTCTATGACTGCCTACAGGGCTTGGCCCTGATTCCCCGGGGGACAGTGATCTCAACTAAAACCTTCAGACATTAGTGTCTGCAACTTAGAAGCTTCTTGTGGGAGGAGCAGTTCTCTCTGGATTTTTGGGATTGGTACTCCTGGAGTTTGCAGGGCTGGGAGTGGGGCTACAGTTCTGAGTGGGGGCTTCATGCAGGGTCCTAGATGTTGGATATTACTCACTTTTATTTCTTCATCTGACAGGTGGATTGACCGCCACTTGTCTGGCACCTTGCAGGGAGCCAAGAAAACATGGTTGGGAGGGATCCCGAAAAGCTGTGCCAGCACCTGTTCTGTGTCATAATCATGTCAGTACACTTTGGGAAGGGAGTGGAGGCATTTCTCATGTCTGTCCTGGGAGGGCCTGCACCGATATCAGGCCCCATGTTGTTGATTTCTGGTGCTCTGAGCAGTGGCTTCAGACTTGGAGCCACACAGCTCAGGATGGGGTCTCCACATTGCCTCCCATCACTGGCTCCTTCTCTCCAGCCCTAAAGTATAGCTGAGGGGACACTATTCATCACTTGGAGAAATCACAAACTTTAGAGTCTTTTGAGGGCCACATGTTGTGTTTTGAGGGCCGTACGTGGATGACTATCTCAGACTGGTGTTGAATTAATGTATGGTCTTTGATGCCGGTGAAGGCTGGCGGCTCCTTCAGGGCGGAAATAGATACTGTCCCTCCTCTAAAACATAGGGTGGTTGTAGCAGGTTGAAGGTGCACCCAATGTGAGCAGGTCTTCCTGTGGGATTCTTGCAGGGCCTTCTAGTTAGGGCCAGAAGGACCTTTCCACCGCCCTGGAAAGGTCTCTGTGAGGGCCATGCTCACATTGTCCACCAGGGGTCAGCATTGCAACCCAGTGGGCCAAACTCACTTGGCTGCCTGTCTCCCAAAGCCTTCTCCTACCCAAAGCCTCTCTTGTTGGAGCTGGGGGCCGACAACGCAAAATGAAAACCCACCCACGCTGGGGAAGCAAGCCTCTGGCCTGACGTCCACGTGCGGAGAGACGGCCTGAATGCTGTAGTGGGGAGCCTGGAGGCTTCCTTATCTGCCCACAGGGTCGGGGAGTGGGATGACCCAGCCTGCCAGACAGATGTTTTCTGGGACAACAATCACTCATGTTCATTCACTCTCAATAAACTCGTGTGTATCTGCTCTTGAGAGGCGGTAATTAACCCAACTGTGAACTTTACCAGGTGTCCACAGGGCAAGAACATGGTTCCCATATCAGGCTCGAGTGAGAGACATAAGTGCCTTCATTGGGCAGAGGCACTCTGGAGGATGCCAAGATTTGCCCCTGGAGCACCCAGCCCACGCTGGCACTAGGGAGAGCCTCTGTGGAGCGAGTGGATAAGAGCCATACTCCATTTGTTAAATTTAGTGTGAACTCGGGGGGCAGTGATCAGGGGTTTAAAGGTGCTGGTCACCTAGGGCTGAACCTATAGCCTGCCAGGCTTTGAGTTCAAACTCTTAAAAGTCAACGCAGTAATGATCAATTTGTTAGCGATAACTGCAATAAGTACCGGATTCCCCATCTGGCCAGTCACTCAGAGCCTGTTAATGGGAACTAATTGCCTGTGGAAGGCGTTATTGCTTGGAAGGGCCTCCACCTCCCCACACCTGGCACACTGCCTATGTTGGAGAGAGAGAAGGGCCACAGCCCTGCAGGAGACATCTCAGGAGACAGAAAGATGAGGCTGTGTGTAGGTGGCCTTCCTGTGGACCTCCACAGGAATGGAACTTTGATGGTCTTGAGAGGGGGCCGTGAAGGGTCTGCTGGTCTCTAGCTCTTTCCTAGGGGACCTGTGAGCTGATCCATCTCACAGATGGGAAAACTGGCAGATGACCCAGGATCCTCCAGGGAGAACCCCTAACAGAAAGATCGAAGATGGGCTGTGTAGTCAGCTAGCTTCGGATTCTCCAAGATGACCCTTGTATCCTGGGGCCAGCTCTAGAACTGCCTCCTTTTCTGTTGTTTTTTTGTTTGTTTGTTTTTGATTTTTTCAAGGTAGGATCTCACTCTAGCCCAGGGTGACCTGGAATTCACTCTGTAGTCTCAGGCTGGCCTCAAACTCATAAGAATACCTCTGCCTCCTGAGTGCTGGGATTAAAGGTACGGGCCACCATGCCCAGCTCCTTTTCTGTTTCTTAAAAAAATATTTCTAACCAGGCATGGTGGCCCATGCCTTTGATCCTAGTGCTTGGGAGGCAGAGGTAGAAGAATTGCCATGAGTTCAAGGCCACTCTGAGACTGCATAGTGAATTTCAGGTCAGCCTGGGCTAGAGCAAGACCCTACATCAGAAAACAAAAAAAAAATTCTATTTATTTATTTGAGAGACAGAGACAGAGAGAGAGAGACAGAGAGAGAGGAAACACATGGGGTGCCAGGGCCTCATGCCAGTGCAAAAGAACTCCAGATACATGTGCCACTTTGTGCATCTGGTTTTACGTGAGTACTGGGAAATCAAACTGGGGCCAGCAGGCTTTGCAAGCAAGCATCTCTAACTGGTGAGCCATTTCCTCAGTCCCACAGCTCCATTTTTTACCACCTCTTTGCAGCTCCCAGCTCTCCCAAAGTTTCTCGTGATGCAGGTCTCATCACCTAGCCCAGGCTGGCCTGAAACTATTCTTTGCATATGATATGTACGCTCACCTGTTTGCATGTTTGTGTGTGTGTGTGTGTGTGTGTGTGTGTGTGTGTGTGTGTGTGTGTGTGTGTATAGAGACCACAGGTCTTTGTCTCTTGTTCACCACCTCATTTTCTTGAGGCAGCAAGGCAGTGTCTCTTGCTGAGCCCAGAGTTCACAGACTCAGCCATACATGTTACATAGTAAGCACCAGGGATTTTCTCATCTCTGCCTCCTCAGTGCTGGGATTACAGGCACATGCTACCATGCCCGGCTTTTTCACATGGCTGCTGGGGATCCAAACTCAAGTCCTCTTGCTTGTGTGGCAAGTACTTTGCCCATTGAGCTCTCTCCCTGATGCCGTGGCTCGGAACTCTTGATCCTCCTGCCTCAGCCTCCTGAGGGCTGAGATACAGGTATGTACCAACTCTCCAGCTTCTGAAGATTTGATAAGGTTTGCGACCTTCACAGAGGATACATTCTGTACATTAAGAAAATAATGGGAGGCAAAAGGTGAGAGGTCTCTGAGTCTATCTGCTGGACAGCTAGGAGCAGAAGCAGATAAGCAGGTGGACTGTTCAGCTCTGTCTCCCCACCTCTCTGTGGCCTGAGATGAAGCCTTGAAAGTGAAGAGTGGGGGCTTGCAAGATGGCCAAGTGGTTAAGAGCACTTCCTGTGCAAGCATAAGGGCTCTGAGAAGGCCCAAAAGACTTCTTGAGTTTGATCCCTAGGACCTACATAAATATCTGGGTATGGCCATACACCCTAGTCTTGTAGGGAGCAGAGTCCTGAGCTCTGAGAAGAGACTGGGGCTCAGGCAAAGCTGGCATGCTCCAGGATGAATAAAAGACTTCTGCTCAAGTAAGAACCAAGTGAGGAGAGGGTGTGAAGGAGGGGGACACCTGAGTTCCCCTTCAGCCACTTACTGCAGGTGAGCACTCCCTTTGGGGGTGAGTAGGAACACCGCTTTCCTCCAGCCCACAGGGATCTCAAATCTGATCCTGTGATGCACTGGGAGTCACTTGTTGAGGTCCGAGGTCCCCTCACACTCTGACAGGCTCGCAAGAAGAGTAACACTCAAGTTCCAACTGCAGCCAGAGGCCCGTGATGTGAATAAGTGTTGTAAGAGATGCTTGTAGACTGTGCACCCGCGTGAGGCAGTCTGGACCACCCTATGGCACCCAAGCATAGGGGGACAGCCCCAGGGAAGCTTAGTTGGGCCCCATTCGGGTGGGCAAAGCACTCAGGTCTTTTCCTGCTTTTATGAACTTCTTCCAGGATGGGGTTCCCCCCCCCCCATCTCAGTTAAAGCAAACTATCTCCAGGAAGGGAAATGGATATCAACAAACTTGCATCTGAAAGATCAAACCACTTCCTCCTCTGCCTTGCCTTGTCTTTCCCTCCCCTGTGTCCTGCCCTGCCCCCATGTCTGTCCTTCTGCCCCCATTGGGCCAGCTCAGGAGAGGAGGGTGCCAGGTAGTGGGAGGTAAGTATGGGGTAAGCTGGGCCTGTGCTAGGGGACAGTTTTTGGTCAGTGGGGTCCTTCAGGAGTCAGAGGAACCTGGGAGAGGCTGCCCTGCAGGGCCAGCAGTCAAGGCTATTTCTATGAGTGACACGCTTTGAAAATAACCCCCCACCCCCACCCCGCAAGAGATCCTGGACCAAAGGGCCTTGAACTCCCACTTCTTACCCTTAGTCTGACAGATTTTGCTGAGTTTGTCATTAGCCTTTGGTGACATTTTCTGCATGAGGCATGGTCCCGTGGAAGGAGCAGCGTCTGGCCTTGCACAAAGGCCCTGAGGTGGCGAGAGGGGCTGTGTTTTTCCCTTTGCCACTGCCTGAGTGTCTGTCAAGGGTGCTGTGGGCCGAGCAGAAACCCCAGCACCTGCCCTGCTGCTTCTCAGGAAGCAGTAAATGCTGGGGAATGGAGTGGGGGTCCCCAGCACTGGGTGCTGGCAGGCCTGGCCTCCCATATCCTCACAGTCCTGCTATCTCCCCAGGGCTACCTCATGAGGTGCTGGTGCCTGAGCCACAAAGCTCTGCACAGAAGCCCCTCTTAAGTTTATCCCAGGCACAAAGAACCCAGAGGCCATGGGAGAACAACACAAAAGCTCTCTAAGCAGGCCTACATATGTGATCAGGGATGGGGGTGGGTTTGCAACAAGGAGCTCCTCTGCCTGGGCCCTGGCCTCACGGGCAAAGCCAGGCCTTATTCTGAGGGATGGCGGGAGTGGGACCATGGTCTCCTTTCTGGGCACTGGGAGGAAGCCAGGTCTATGAAGACTCCAGTGGTGTTTCTTATGGCTTAGACCAGGCGGCTCTCCAAAGCCTCGTGGGCTGTGGTGTGGTTGGTCTTCGGTCTAGGTATGTCCATCCAACGGGGTGTTTCCAAATGGGGATCTGTGGAGCCACAGCTTCCATCTGTAGCTGAGTAGGCTGCTGGAGAGGTGGGAAGAGAGACAGGGAGGAGGAAACACAGATGTGGAGAGAGGCAGTGAGTCAGGGCAAGGTGTGCAGACCAAGGAAGGAGAATGCTGCCACTGTGGCTGAGGCCAGCCGTCAGGACTCTTGAGGCAATGTTCTCCACAAAGACGATCACCACAGAAACCAATGTCTGCAACTGAGTGCTGGGGCTGGTGGGAGTGGGTGACAGCCCAAAGCCTCTGGCCATCCCATCCTGCACGATGATGTGACTCCATGACAGCCATAAGCAGCTCACATGCGGTGCACCGAGGAACCCATGTCTCGCTGCACAGGGAGCTTTTCTCTTTATCCAGAGTCCTGAGATCCTGTCCTACCTGGGCAGCTGTGAGGAGCAGGACCCATCACACTTTGCAATGACACGGAGGGGACCCCATGCTGACCAGGCACAGACCCAGACCTGCTGGAGTGCTTACACCCTCTTTCAACATAGCAGCCTGGCACCTAGAGGGACCAGGAGAGGCCTTGTCAACCTGACCCTGCTGAGGGCAAGGCTACTGCATGGAGGTCAGAGAGAAGTTCACGGGGCCACTAGGCCCACTGGGGCTGAGTTTGGCCACAGGGTTCTCCCTGGGGTCCCCATGTGCAGGTCTTTTCCCCCAAGGCCACTGCTGCCATCAAGCCCTCGGATTAGCTCCGCAGTCTGACTCCTCAAGGCGTCCTCGCTCCTTCCTATGCCGGGAAGAGACGGCGAGCTCTGTTTATTTAGACTTTTCCTAAAGCTGACAGCTCAAATCAGGCTAATTCACCTGAAGTATACCAACCGTCCTCATATTTATTTTACGATATTTCACCGGTGTAACCGGATCCTGCCCTCCCTGGCCTTGTTTACGTGGTTCAGAAGCACGCATCTGTCTCCCATCCCTCGCGGCCTGCTGCCCCGAGTTTCAAGGACAAAGGCAGAGAAGTTTTCAAACAGGAGATTCTGGGGGCCAGCTGGGCCCAGACTGTACAAACTGTTTCAGTGATGGCAGAGGGGCCTTCTGGATTGGGGCTGCTATTTGGGGCTGGGCCTTGGGGTGAGACCAGGGAGGTTGGTCACTCTCACAGAGGGCCAGTCCTCACCTGAGTGGGGATAGGAGGGTGGGGCAGGCTCAGCAAAGGCACCAATGGCCTCACAAGGCCAAACTACGGGTGCCTGGTGCTGCCATGGGCTGGAGGTACCCTGGAACGTCTGGCTGGCTCACTGGTCACTGCTGTTCTCAGGGATGGAGATGGGGCTATTGGGGGAAATAACTGTAGGGTAGTGGGAGATGCCAACCCAAGCTCTGTCCTGGTAGCTGAGTCAGGAAGCCACAGAGCAGAGGCCAAGACTCTTGCCCTAAGAGGCTTCCTGCTGTGTTATTTCTGATGGGAAAGAAATTGAAAACAACCACATGTCCATGTCAGGAGCAGGCCTTGAGGACAGCTATCATTTGAGGGACCATCAGGGGCTGTATATACTATACAGACATCTGCTTGTGGCTGGAAATTCCACACCTGCCTCAGAGCACTGCTTGTGCTGGGTACACCCAGAGCCTAGAGTGTCCAAGCCTTGAGGTGCTCCTCTGGTTGGGAAGCCACCCTACCTGGGCATAAACAATGAATGGACAGGAGGGTGGTTGAGGGAACTAATATGGTGAAGCACTGGGGTCCTGGTGGAAGCAGTCTGCAGCCAGTCAGGACAGGCTTCTTGGAGGAGGCAGCATTTGAACAGAGACTAGAATGCTGAGGACCAAGAGGAGTCCCTAGATGAGGCAGAAGCTGGTAGAAAGGCCTGGGGTGCCCTGATCTCAAAGTCTGGAGGCTGCAGTGGCCAGAGCTTAGAGAGACGAGGAAGGTAGAGGGAGGCTAGGCCTCATTGGCTCTAACTGTTATAGAATCTGCTCTGTCGGGTGAGTTTAGTCCAGACCTGGAGCTAAAGTGCCCACAGGACTGTGGTCCTTCTGTGTGGTGGTAGATGTGGATTTTAAAAAGTAGGTTTTCAGGGCTGGAGCGATGGCTCAGCGGTTAAAGTGCTTGCCTGAAAAACTTGACGACCCAAGTTTGAGTCCCCAGTACCCAAGTAAAGCCAGATGCACAAAGTAGCACATGCATCTGGAGTTTATTTGCAGAGGCTAGAGGCTCTGGTGTGTCCATTCTCTCTCCCTCTGTAAATAAATAAATTTACTTTAAAAAGTAGGTTTTTAGAGTGGCAAAGCACCTTTGGGATGATTTCCTTTCTCTCCAGTGTTTAAAGCACAAATCCCAGATGCTGTGGCCCCTTTACCCCTGAAACTGTGGGCTGCTGGGGGGACTCTGAGGGTGGGAGCCTGTCCCTAGATCCCTATACTTCCCTTGCAGCTTCTCCCAGTCCTGGTGGGAATGTTGTGGCAAAGGGGCTTCTCAGGGGCTTATCACAGCAGGGTTAGTGGCCCTGTGCCCCCAGGCAGCCTTGGAGAGGCTGGGCAGAGAGGCCTGGGTTTCAGCCAGGTTCTACCTTCCATTGAGAGGCACTTTTCTTTGAGGCAGGGGTCAGTGAGCAGATGGGGAAGGTCTGGCCAGGCCTGTCAGAGTGGGTCAGGTCCAGGGGCAGCAGGAGGGGTGACTAGGCCCCAGTGGACGCTGGCCTGGCTGTCTGCTGCATGGACTCCTCCATACGCATGCTCCCCCGGGCAGGGGCCACGCTGCACCGCGCCATACATCTCTGTCAAAACCCCTATGAATAAATTAACCTTTCTAAAGATTAGCGCACTCTAATACCTCAGGGTTTTTAAACAGAACAAATGCTAAAAATATTTTGACAGAGCTCACAGAGTTTTCAGGCCAGCTCATCAACAGAGGCTGGGCCTGAGTGCTCCTTAAAGGGTCGGCCCTACCAGCTGCACCTGCGGGGAGGGGTGCCACACGTGGATGTTAACCTGCCAGTCTTGGACCCTCAGGAGGAGGCAGGGCCCTTTCAGAGGGGTGGCATCTACCCCGTGGAATGGGAAGTGGGGCAATTGCCCCCAGGAGCCTGGAGGGGGACAGGGCTGTGTCCATGGATGGAGGGAGCTCTTTTGGTGGCTGGTCTCTGCTTCCCAGTCTCTGTGCAGATGAGCTGGATTAGGCCACTGTGGTCCCTGCTGATGACCACAAGGCCATCTGACTCCTAGAGTCAGGTGGGACATCACTGCAAGCACCCAGTCTGTGTCAGCTGCAGCAAGGGCAACTCCAAGCAGTGCCAGGTTCTAGAATCAAGCAAAGGAGGAGCAGGCGTTCCAGAAGGGGCTTGGCCTACACAAAGTTTCAGAGCGGAGAAACTGGAGTTGAAGGCTATGGGAAAGGTACCCTAAGTCTGGGTCAAGGGTGTCCATGAACATGAGGAGGCCTCCTCAGGGGGTCACTCTGCAGAACACCTGTTGGCAGGTGAGGAGTTGGGCTTCAGCCCTGAGCCCAAGGGAGCCACTGAGGGCTATGCAGGAGCAGCCGGGATAGGGCACCAGTGAGCAGATATGGGTGGAATTGGTGGGGGCTGTGGTGGTCCAGGTGAGGCCAAGCTAGGGTCTTCATGGACATAGAAGAGGGACCTGAACTCTTCCTTAGGACAGGTGCTCTACTCTATGAGGTTCTTCTTGGTTCACTGCTGACCTCAGGGTCCAGAGCCAGGCAAGGGCTGGCCCACTGCCTGGGGTTGGCATGGAGGGCCAGGTCCTTACCTCTGGCCCCAGACCCACTTACATTCCTGGGAGCTGGGGTGACATCCCACAGGGACCCATGCTCCCAGAATCCCTACAAGCTTAGCACATATGGGTGTCTCTACTGCTCAGAGAGGCTGAGGAAGAAGCTGCCTCTCGGCTAGATGCCCTAAACCCCTTCCTTCACTGAAGGGAGGGGGCCAGCTGCCAGCTGCTGCCCCAGTTCCTCCCAGGTGGAAAAACTTCCAGAGGCCAGTGAGTCTGTTACCAAGGTCTCGAGGAATACTCTATGTAGAGAGTCCAAGGCAGTGAATCCCAGAAAGCCCAGACAAAATAGAATCCAGCCTCTTCCCCTAGAGACCCTGCGGTGAGGACTTTGTATGAATACTGGCCAAGAATGGGTGTTAGGAAACAAAGCTTAGAAAAACTGGGTGGCCAAGGGCCACCCTGCTGGTATTATCAAGACTGAGCTCAAATACAGGTGCATAGCGTTGACTGGGTCTCTCCTTCATGGCCCAGATGGAAAGGTGGCCTCAGACAGGAAGGGTAGAGTTCAGAACAAGTTTTAGTCCTGGGCAATGGCTGAGCCTAGATCTTTCTCTCCTTTTTCTTCATGGCGAAGCTTTAGATAAAGCATAGCCCCTTGGGCTAGCTTGGGCTAAAGTCTGAACTAGAAGCTTCTATGAAGCACAGTTCCTCCACTGGATCTCAGCCTCCTGGTCTGTGTATCTCACCTTACAGGGTCTCCTAGTACCTTCTATCCAATGAGCACTCTGAGGCTAAAGGAACTGCTAGAACATTCTTTTGGAAATGTTTAGTGGGTTTCTGGAGCTGGTACCTGATGAGCTAATGTGGGAGAGGCCTGATACACTGATGGTCTCCAACATGGTCAGAGAAGGGTCTCCTGAGTTGGCTCCAAGGCATTGTAGAACCTTCATCTCTCAGAAACCTCTTGTCCTGGATAAGCCTTGGGTCTGGCCACTGTCTGGGCTTCTCTATGGGGTGTGTGGGAGCAGGAGGGTTGGTCAAGTCCATGGGTTGAGACCCTCCCTTTTAAACTGTGTCTTAGGAGCCTTCTAGGGCCACAATGGGGGAGAGAAAGGAGACTTCACATTATTCCTCTAGGGAGACCTTGGGGTAGGATGGACAGGTGCTTGGATGGTGAAGTTAAACACCATCCAGGTACATCAGGACCCGGTCTTCCCTGGCTTCCCAAGCACAACTTCCCTCAAGGGCACAGCCACAGCTTCCCTGACCTCTTTCTCAGGTGGAGGATCCTGGGAGGCCAAGGTGAGGGATATGATGATGGTGATGGTGCTGATGGAGATGGGATGGTGGTGATGACGATGATGGTGATAGTGGTGATGGTGGTGACGGAGATCATAGTGATGGTGGTGGTGATGAAAATGACATGATGATGATGGTGAGGGTATAATGACAACCCCCTTGGAATGCATGCTGTGTGCAATGGCTATTCTGAGGCCTATTGCTGCCTCTCTCCATTTGATCCCCCTGAAAGGATGGTCAGAGTTGGCCAAAACCACAAGATTGAAGCAAAAATGGCTCCAATGATATGTGGTCACCTGGAGCCAGGCCTCTGCAGGTCAGGTTGTCTGGGCTCTGCTGCATTGGCCAGGCAGGTGGAGTCCCCTCTCAGCATCCCTACCCCTGGTGGCTTCCCTTAGCCTCAGAGCTCTGTGTGGGCTCTGAATGATGCCCATTAGCAAAAACATGTGTCAAGGGGGTCATGTGGAGATGCAAGGTCTCATTTTGAACAAAGGCAAAACCATACTTCTTCCCTAATTGTATTATTTTAAAAATGCATCAAATACTTCACATGGGAGAGGACTTACCTTCTGACCCACCTGTGCCAGGAATTGGTGAGGGTTGGAGGTGACAGTGGTGACTTAAGTGGGGCATGAAGTCCTGATCCTGTCCCAGAGCAGCTTGGTGGAGGAAGTGATCTCAGTGGGGTGGGGTTAAACCAGGGACATGTCTTAGAGGAGGTGGTCTTGAGATGGTCTTCTCTCTCCTTGTGGGTAAAATTCACAGGGGGCACGAGGATGGGAAGCTCCAGGGTTAGACTTTGCAGGAAGGGTCCCTTCAGTGGTGGGTGATATGGTGTTGGGCCAGGCAGACCCGAGGTCCCTAGACTTTGGCTCTCTGCTTCTCTGACATGGTGGCTCTCTGTTGGCTGGTTTGGAGGCATTGACCAACAGGGGTCACAGTGTAGAAGCAATATGAGTGATAAGGGTGTGGGATTGGCATTTCAGAGATCCCCAAGAACTCCTCAGCATTCACATTGGGGTGGGGGTGGGGTGGGGGTGGGCAGGACCACTCTGGGGAAGTCTGGGTGGCCAGTACAGCTGACTGGCAGATCACCCAGCTGGGCCCTCCTAGGTTGGCTCCAGGGCTGGTGGGGTGGTCATTTCCAGTTCAGACAGCTCTTCTCTGACCAGCTGGCTCCTGTCTGTCCTCCATGTCCCCCCATCCCTCCCTCTTGTCAAAGTACAGACATTGGTATAGGCACTGGGCCTCCCTGGGTGTCTGCTCTGGGGTGGGGACACATTTTAAGAGAAGCAACAGGGCAGGCCTCATGAGAGGGTGTCAATTTGGCATCCCAATCACCAGGTCCCACCCTTAGCAAGACAGTCACAGGGTAGCCCTTACAAAAGGTAATTCAGCAAGCTTTGGACCAAATCCCAAGATTTGGTCACAAGGACCTCTATTTATAGATCCTCACTCCTCTCTGGGGTCAGTCAGCCATCCGTATACTTTCAAGAGTTTATAACTCTATTATTAAATTTAGAGCTGGCTTCAGTTTTAATTCAGAGTGAAAACTGCATACCGCGGGGGAATCCCGGGAATGTGTTTTGGGGTCTTTGCCAGCAAGTGAGTTTCCAGGGCTCCTGCTCTGGAGATGGGTGGTGGGTACAACAGACTCCATGATGTCTTAGGACATCATGCAGCTTCTGTCATACCAGGTAACAACTGTCGTGTCTGAATAGATAGGGGTTGTGAGCTGGAATCTGATGGCTAAACTTTCAGGGGTTCCAGCCTCTTCTAGTTGGATGGAGCCACCCAGTGGATCCCTGGGGTTCTTCTTAGGCCTGGAGGGGGACCCATTCTCATAGCCAGGTATGCATAAGGGCATCATGGGAATTTCAGAGAAACCTGTCCGTCTCTTATGTCCTTGTGGAGAGTGGGGACGCTGGGTAAGCATGCTTTGTGAGGAGGGGGCTCAGGCTGGCCCTTTGTGCAGCTTGCCTACTGGCCTCCTGTGCTCAGGCTGGCTTCTAGCCTACACCTGGTGCCACCAAACCCTGTCCACTGGAGGAAGGTTTTCCAGGTACTCTCTGAACCTCCTAGTCATGGTGGGCAGTGGAAGGCAGAAGCTCCTCAGAGAGGGCTGGGCAGAGGGGCCAGGACCACCGTTCCAGCAGGTGAGGGCAAGTTCCCAGACTCCACAGGAATCTGCCTGTGTCTGCAAATCAGGCAGCCAGGGAGCCTGGGGAGCTGGGAGGACAGCCCGCATGGTGGGCGCTGCCTGACCACTGGCCAGCAGGTGGTGTTCCCGGCCTGCTTTCCCTCCGACACACTGCTCTGCTTGCAGCACGCCTTCGCCAAGCTGGGCCCATCTGGAAATGTTTGATTTGATAGAGTGTCGCTTCACATTGCAGAAATGAGCGTAAGCGGTTTTTTAACCCACCAAGTGAGAAATGTGATCTGGGTTTTACTGCCGACCCTTTAAATAAAAAACAGATCGCTTATTAAACCATTATCTATCACGGATGGGGGCATTGAGAGTGGACCCCGACCGGACGCCAATGGAAAAGGACATAGCTCTGTCTCCTGACTGAGTAGGGGAGGTTGGGCATCATCCCCAGGGGACAAGGCAAGGGCTGGCACCCACTGCCCATCCCATCCCTTTTATGTGAAGGTCACTGGCCTGGCTGCTGCTGCTACTTCCCGTCAGGGTGTCTGTAGGAGCTGCAGTGACTGACCAAGACTGAATAGTTCATCTGTAGTGCTGGGGGCCTCAAGCTATGGGCCCGGCCATGCTTGGGGCTTCTTAGGGGACCTCATCCCCTTGACCTCTGTTCTTGAGTTCTGCCATTCCGTTGTGTGGTGACTGGGTGGAGGGCTGTCCAAAGACCTGGCAGAGGAGGCAAGCCACGTGCTTGTCTCTCTGAGAAGAGCCATATCTGGTCTCTGGGATATGCAGATGGGTGTGTGGGTGACCAGAACCTGGTTTAGCGTGTTGGCCCTTTCTGGAGCTTCAGGCACATCCGTTTCCCTGTGAGCAGGAGCAATCCTGCTGGTGCACCCACACAGAGGGTCTTGTCCCATCTGGGAAATGAGAAGTAGAGAGGTGAGAGATGACCTGCTCTTGTCCTCCTGGGCATGTCTGGGGTCTAGTTACCCTGCCTGCTGGATTGGGTGTCTGATTTGTTTGCTACAGCCTGTTCCTATTGTGTTTAGGAACCAAGGTTCTCTGAGCTTTTCAGACACAGAGGTACACTGCTCTGGGCCAGCACCCTAGCCACACAGTGGCCCCTGACCCCATACTCCAAAGGTACAACTCTGGAGGTGGGTCCAGCAGGAGCACTGGTGCAGGGGGAGGGGCTGACTGAGAGGGCAGGACCCTAGAGGGGATCAGTGGATCCACGGCCAGCAGCTACACACCACAATGAGCCCGGTTGTTATTATCCTCCCTAGTCATTGACACTCAGCAAAGCCTGATCCAGGTTCTTAAAGATGGTCATTTAAAGTCCCTTTAACAGTGGGGACACTTCCTAACTGCACAGCCTGACAGTGTTACCTATCTTCTGGTCCAAGATGCTTGGGGGTGGGGGCTATCCCAGGGTCTTGGGGAATGAGTGAAGGATGTGTAGCTAGTGGGGGAGGCTGTGGGAGAGGATGCCCTGGAGCAGCTGCCCTAGGCCAGCATCTACCTGGTCAATGCCAAGGAGAGTTCCCCACTCAGCCAGTGTAGTGGTGATGCCCTTGAGGAGAGTAACACAGCTGTGAGCTGCGGGCTCTCTCAGCCCTGCAGCTGCTGTCTTGTGTGTTCGTATTGGGTCCCAACAGCAGTGGGTGGGAGTTGAAGAGGAAAGGGAAGCCCAGGACTCTAGGGCTGGCCACAAGTGAGAGATCTAAGCTAGGAACCCTGGGACAGAGGAAGGGCAGAAGTCCAGAGGTTGGGCACTAGGGCAAGTCTCCAGTTCTTCCCAATGGGCATGCTTCTGGGATGAAAGGACAGCAGTTCTGGGCCAGGTCTTTCGACTCCCAAGGGAACAGGAGACAGCTGTCCCTATAGGTCTCCAGCTTTGGAAGTTACTGGACCTTTGGAAGTACAAGGTCACATCTTTCCCATAACTCTGTCCCCAGCCTCTGAGAGTCCTTGGTAGCTCACATCTCCATTGGTTGTGCTTTCTTGGCTATGCCTTGCTGCCCACAGTGGATTGGCTGGAGACAGATTTATCTCTGCTGTCACAGCCAATAGAAATATACCATTTTTGGAGTCACTGTGTAGTTACAGTGATCAAGCTAGGACTGGGTGCCTGAGGGATTTATGGTCCCTTTTGGACCCAGTGAATCAGATCTTGACACATCAATGTGTACTGTCATAGCCAGTTTTAGGGACAGACCTTGCAAGCTGTGCTCCTGACCTTGAATGAGGGCTCAGGGCCAAGAAAAGCCCTCACAGGTAGAGGGTGAGCCACTATCTCTCTGTGGCTGTGCCTCAGTGATATACCTAGGTGCCTGCATTCCTAGCATCTAAGATCTGAGCCAAGGCAACTTCTATAATCCTATGTCTCCACCTAGAACACCCCTCCCTTCCTTGGTTCTCTGGCCCGAGGTGTGTGAATCCTGTCTCTCTACCTACCTGGAGACTGATGCTTGTGTCCTTCCTGGCTGTATCCCTGACCCTGTTTTCTACTCAGTGTCCCCAAGCCCTATGATTAGCCACTGGGTCCTGGCTATGGTTGTTCAGGAAGCCCTGGGTGCTTCTGGGGCTCTGATGATCATGAACACTGGAGGTTCTGGTGTGCCACCTTAAGCTGAGGGACAGACAAGCAAGGGTGTCTTGGCCTTGCAGCCAGAGCCACTAAAGGCCAAGGGAGGGTCACTGACGCCCACTCTGGCTGCACTGGCATGGGACCATGCCCCGGGGCAGTATGCTCTGCTGCCCTCTTGGTTGTTTCGGCCCATGTGTTTGAACTATATCAGCCACATGACCTGGCCTGACTACCATAATCTGGCCCATAACTATGGCCTTATGGAAGTTTCTGGATCCTTAGATCCAGGACTCTTTGAAGGGCTTCCCAAGACTAGAATCACCTGATGATGAGGCCAAGAAACACTGGGACTCCCTTAGCCTTATGGTTCACAGAGCTCTGGGAAGGGGCTCAGCTGAGTATCTGGGGAGTCAGGCATTGCCCAGGGGCTTCTCCCTGTTATTCACTGCATCCCCAGGGACCTGGGGTGGGACAAACCAGCAATAGCCTGGAAACAGCAGCTCTGGCTTCCTCAGTTGAAGCCCCTTCCCCTTCTGATTCTACGGGAAACAGAGGCTCATTCAGGGGACACTGTCTGGGGATCCTGGGAGGCACTGGGGTCTCAGGGACAAATTGCAGTGGGAAGACCAGGTGGGCACTGAGGGACTGGTATGTGATCCCTGTCAGGTGGTAGAGCAGTGGGGAGAATCCACAGGGTGGGGAACAAAGGTGATGCCACCATTAGCTGTCTGCTGAGGCAAGTGGGAAGGGCCTGATGGTCCTCACTGTGCTACAGGGTCCCCCACTCATCTCAGTGTCCAGGGAGAGGCACTTCTCAGGGCTCAGGTTTAGGGAGCAGCCTAAGATGACCGTGTTACAGTGGATCCCAGAGCAGCA
Source organism: Zapus hudsonius (assembly GCA_004024765.1). Lineage (NCBI taxonomy): Eukaryota > Metazoa > Chordata > Mammalia > Rodentia > Dipodidae > Zapus > Zapus hudsonius. The sequence continues at coordinate 25,180 of PVHP010007583.1, forward strand.
GGACCAGGGAAGCAGGAGTCAGCTTGGCCTGGGGAACTGTGGGAGTAGACCTATCACTCCACAGGCTCTGGGGACTCATGGAACTTGAATGACTAGTGAGGGAAGCAGAGAATGGAGACAGGGACGAGAAACAGTTTCTGCAAAGGTGCAGGGTGAGCATGGACTCACTGGGGTTGAAGGCCGAGGCACTGAAGGTCTGAAGAGTGAGGCTCTTGGGAGTCCAAGCACTGTGCTGGTTAAGGATCTGGCTCTGCAGGCTCGATGGGTACACAGGGGACTCACCTGTCCTGTGCCTCCACCATGAGACACTAGAATGAGAACACAGGCAGACAGAGATGGGGAGCTGTCACAGAAGCAGGTGCCGGCTCAATTACTGGACCCACAGGCTAGCTGTCTTGGGGAGCAGGAGCCGATTACCCTACTTGTCTGGCTCCTGGAGCTACATCTCCTGAGTGTAAACTGTGGCAGGCTCTGGCCCCACACATGCCACAACCCTATGAACTTGCATACTTGTGGACGTAGCACAGTTAGGCATCACATGCTGATACTTGCATGCACTCTTATCAAATCCACAGGGGCACACACTGCAGGCCCACACTCCATAGGTCCAGGCAGACTTGGGCACAGCAGCACTGTACCTTCTGACTCACCACCATCTCCAGGACCACTCCCCTCACAATCTGTCCTGGCTTTTGCCAGTGTGTGAAGTTAAGAGCTGGGTCCTATTTAGGAAAGATACTTCTAATTAGAATCATGGTTACGGAGAGGCTCTGATCCTGAGGCTGAGAAGCAGAAGAGACTGAGTAATGGCAGCTGTGAGAACCTGGTTGCTTGGTCATTGTTTGCACCCAGAGGGGGCCACAGGGATTGTGGAGGGACTCTAGGCCCATCCTGCCCACATGGGCTCCCATGCCTAGGCAAGGATCTGGATCTGGGGACAGGAAGTTCTGGGCCTGAGACTACATAGACCTTGGCAGTGGCCTCCAGATGACACTCAATATCTAGTAAAGCAGACATAGAGCCTCTGAGAGTTCAAAGTGTCCCCAGCAGAGCTGGCTTCATAGAAGGACTACCTGAGAAGCAGAGGAGTTCTCTGGCCAACCCCACTGCCTGGGCCTCTCTGACTATGGGACTGAGAGGGGTCCAGTGTATAGAGCACTGGTGAGGAAATAAATCCTGGGCTCATGATTGGGCCTGGGTGAAGGACTCATTGGCCATCTGTAGGAACCAGGAGACCTGCTCTGCTCTGAAGCTGAGTATAAATTGGGTCTAGTGAGCCACAGCTCCTGGACATCATGGACCCTGCCTGCAAACCTAGCTAGCTCCTGTTTTCTGAAGCCACATTGCTGCAAGGTTGGGTGTCCATCCCCGTCCCTTTTTGGCCGCTAGGGCCACATAGGCTATCAGGCAGCTCACGGGCCTTGTTCCCAGGACCTGAGGATCAACCGCCCTTGGGGTGATACCCAACCCTGAGAGAGGGGATTCAGAATAGCAGTACACACAGGGTGGGCCACAGGTCCTCCAGACAGAGCTCCATTAGTCCAGCTTAGCCCAATGCTATCTTCCTGGCCTGACCCCCTGAGAAATCCCCCATTAGCATTTGTTCTGTGAAAACACATGTGCTCTCCATTTCCTGTGTACCCAAGACCTGGGGGACCAAGGGAACCCAGTGTCTGCAGACAGACCTCTCTCAGGGGTTGGACTCAGCTCCTATACTTCTTGCACCAGGCCTCAAGAGTCTGGGGACTTTGTGAGGCCCACTGGCCCTGTCCCACCATACAGGGGTCAGGCGTCTCCAGACTCCTAAATGGCTCAGGGCCCCATGGCACTAAGGCTAAGTGGAAACTTTCCCAAATGCACATCTGTACCTTCCTTGGGTCAGCCTTCTGGGTGGGGTTAGAGCTGGCTAGGAGCCCTGGGTTTTATTACCTTCAAGTTGCCCCCAGCCCTGGAAAATACTGTAAACTTAACCCATGTTGGCAGTGTGATCCTATCAGGCATCTCTAGGCACAAATGTGCTTTTCCTTCCTCTGGTTCATAGATTCACAGCTGTGTGGATACGAGGGCATCAGGTGGACACTCTGGGTGTTAGTTTCAACCAGCCCCATCAGATCAGGCTTGACCTTGCTTCTCTGTCCAGCCCAGAGGACAGTGGCAGAAGCATGGTAGTCCTTGCCTCCTTGTATGACACAGTGCACTGAACTACCCCATATGGCATCCCATGTGAAGCATGCCTTGCTGAAGGACAAAACCTGGTGGGGGGGACAGTTGACCTCACACGGCCACTTGCACTTTAGGGTTGAAGAGCAGGACAGACCTGAGCTCTGGAACCCAGCACCTGTCACCCTGGAGGTGGAACATCTCAGTCACGGGTGGGCGGGTCACTGCCCATGACCAGCCCCATATCCGCCAGTGGGCACCTTGATTTACTGTCTCTGTTCCCTGAATGGCCTCCACGCGTGCTCCAAGCTCCTCCTGCCCCCGCGTTGCCCTGTGCGGCTGATCCTGGGAAAATCTATTACCGCGGAGCCATTAATCTGGGGCTGCCGCCTCGGGCGCTTTCTGGCCCCTCTATTTAATGGGCTCTGCTTCCTGAGCTCCGGAGCCGTGCTGCTTGCCTCTCTTGATCAGCTTTGTTTAATTATCAAAATATTTGATGCAGAAAATTGACATTAGTTCTGAAGGTTCTGCCCTCCTCCCCCACCCGGCTCCTGGTGACATTGAGTGGCTCAGCTGAGGTGCTGATCGCCTCAAAATAGCAAAGTGGGCACTGGCCTGTGCTCGGTCGACACATGAGGACAAGGCATGGGCATTCCCCTGTTTTTCAGGTGTCCTTGACCTGGTCACTAGGGACATCTTTGGAGCATGGTTGGATCTTGGATGCAGCTTTGCTAGGCCATCAAGAGAATCTATGTGACTTTTACCCTTAATTTGGGTTAGAGCCTGCCCTGCATTCCTGTGCTCAGGCTCTGAAAAGCTTTACTCTAGCTAGCAAGTAGCTCAGAGGCCCTAGGTGGGCACTGGGTCCTGGCCAGGGTACCCTGTCCTTTATGATGTTGTCGGGGCCCTGACCCCCTCTGCAGAGCCTCTGTCTTGGACAGAAGCAGGACAGGCCTGGATAGCAAAGCCTCCTACTTGCTAGAATCTACCAGGGCAGCTGTGTATTCAGAGCCTGTGGCTGAGGCAGATCCTGAATCTGGGCTGCTAGTTTGCAGAGCTAAGTCTCATTGAAGCTCAGGACTGCTCCTTTCTGAGTGCTGAACCCTGAAGGCTTCTGACCTGGCTCAACCAGGCAAGGCCAGAGCCAGCCTCTGCACACCATATGCTGTCTTTACATTCTGGCCCACGATGAGCCCTGTTGGAAGGAGAATGCTGGTCTTGTATGTCTGTGGGTATATTTGTGTGTGAGCATAATACACAAGTGAACAGTGTGACTTGCATGTGCCCTCTTATTTTTTTCTTGCTTGCTTGTGTGTGGTGTGTGTGCCCTTGGGACACCCCATGCTCTCACCTGTGGTGACCAGAACAGAATGTTGGTGTCCCTCTCCATCATTCTTTACCCCTCTTGTTTGATCTGGGGTATCTTGCTGATCCTGAGGCTTGCTGCTTTTTCATAAGCTCCTCTACAGAACTGGGGTCACACACTTGCTTGCCCATGTCCAGCTATTTTTGTGGGATCTGGAGATTTAAACTTGGGTGGTCTCAGGCCATTTCAGGGTCACATACTTGCACGAGAGCACTTAACCATCAGGCCATCTCTCCAGGCCACATAAGTGCTCATGCTCACCACACAAGCCCATGCATACCCCCATGTGAGCTTCCAGCCCTGCAACTTGACTCCCTGGTCTGCGTCCTTCTGTTGAGAGTCCCTCTTTGCTTCCAGAGGTCAGTGGCCGCTGGACTTGGCCTCTTGGTCCAAGCAGCCAATCTGAGGACCCAGTGCTTGGTGTGGGGACAGCTGGAGCCACTGTGGGCTTTTGACATGCCCTGGAGGAATATTGCTTCTGCATCGCCACCCTCTGCATCAGCAGACCCAGAACTCATTTATTGGCTGGTAGTTCCTCAGTCTTGGGTACACGGGCCAGTGTTTGTCCTAGAATCAGCTTATTTTCAGATGTCAGATAATTTTCAAAACAGAAACTAGTTTCAAGGTTGAGAAGGTACCATTATGGAAAACAAATAGCGGTCAAGCTGAGACTCCTGGCTTTTCACTTGCAATCAATGTCCCAGGGGAGCAAGAGGACAAAGGGAAGGTGTCACATGCTTGTGGGACAGAGCTCAGTCATGGCTGCCTTTGTACCACCCTCTTCCTTGGCTGCTTGAGGTGGAGAAATAGGCAGGCATGGGGCGCCTGGCTCCCTGAACTATGGTGGGCTCTTGGGAAGTCAAGGAGCATTGTGGAAGTTGATCTGTGCCCAATCTGGATCCTTCTTGATTACATCTGCCATGTCTGTCTGTGCCATGTGCTTGACCAGCTAGCTAATCATAGTTCATAGGTCATAGGTCATAGGCCTTCTGTTCACTCTGCCTGGGGTAGAAGATGACACCCTCTGGTCCTGTTGCTGAAGTGTTTGGGGCTCTTTCCCACTTTGTCCCTTTCTTATTCTTAGCAGAAATTCACATGCTCTGTGCCTCCATTGATGACCAGCACAGGAAAATGTGCACCTACCTTTCTTCTGCTCCCTGACCCAGGACTCTTCCCAAGAAGCAGGTGACCTAGTCAGTCTTACTCAGATAAGAAGTCAGGATCCTGTGCTGGTCAGACAAGCTTGGTTTCTGTGTGATGGTGGGGTGGGGTGGTTATGTGGACTGAGTTCCAAGGAGCTTCTGGGAAATCTTTGTGCCAATAGGAGCCTGAAAAATGACCCAGGGCCAGGGAGGCCTAGGATGCCATTCCAGACACCCACTGGCTGGTTCCTTTGGTCTGTGGCACAAATGGAAGCAAAGTGACAGACATTCCTTTTCCCAGAGCTATGGCCTGAAGGCCAGTTCTTGTAGACCCCAGCCTCACGAAGACTCTTGGGGGCGGGGTTCAGAGTGGGGGGCGGAGAATGTATTCTGACTTTTCCAGCTTCTGAAATTTCCAGGCTCCTTGCTTGATTATTTCTGCCTGGCCTTGTCACAAGCCTATCTCCCCTCCACCTCTATCTTCCCCTTACCAGGACATCAGCCATTAGATGTGGGATTGGGATTATGAAATTCAGGAGGGTTTCACCTTGAGATCTTTAGCTAAAAGCTGGGTGCTGTGGAGGGCACCAGCTATTTAGGAGGCTGAAGCAGGAGGAAACCCGGGAGTTTGAAACTGACTAATCTAGACAACACAGCAGAATCTCATCTCAAAAAATTAATAAATAGGGGGATCCTTTAATGCTTACATATGCGAGATACTTTTCTCAAACATGGTCATATTTTGTTGCTCAGGGTGGACATGCATTTGGGGGGGGGGCTCTACTCAATCTACCACCCCATGGAAAGCAGTGCCCTGGTTTTCAGTGAGATGTGTACAAAGACAGTCTGGGGATAGGCAGGGGCAATGGTATTTTCTGTCTCCTGCCAATGAAATACAGAGAGGTGTGTAACTTCCTCCAGCCTGGCCAGGGCCTGGCCAGGGAAGCTGGGATAGGTTCTTTTCCTCTCTGAGCACTTGGGCCCAGACCATCAAAGTATGTGAGCTACACATTCAGTCTGGACCCGGGCTGAGGTCCAGGTGACTGATGCCAAGCACATGTACTGTAACCTAGCAAGAGGCGAATGAACAAACTAATCAGTAACCATGGAAATGACCTAGCATCCCCACCCTGCCCTGTGGTCTTTGATCTCATTATTCCAGATGCCTGCTTGAAGACAGTGGGCAGGTGAACTTCAGAAGTGTTCACAGAGTTTTTTTTTTTTTTCCATCATTGCTGGGGATTTAACCTAGGATCTTGTGCATGCTGGGCAAGTGCTCCAGCCCAGCTCTCTTTTTACCTTTTTTAAGTTTAAGGCAGGGTCTCACTAAGTTAAATGGGTTTTGCAGTCCAGGCAGGCCCTGAACTCATCATTCTCCTGACTCATCTCTTTAGTAGCTGGTATTACAGGCATGTACCACCATACCTTGCACAGTCATTCCATTTTGTGGCCAAGGTGTGCGCTACTTGTATAGTTGGGTGATGTGTGGGATGGTAGGGGGCTAGCAGTATCTCAGTACCTCACTTAGCCCCGTTTCTCGACCACACTCTGGCTGGCTTCCCTACTGCCAAAGCCACCAACCATAACCCCTGCCTTTCCTGGGATCAGGATGACGATAATGATGACCTGGTGACAGGGCTGGGTGTGCTTCCTTGCTGGGAAGGGCAAGGGCATGGACTCACAGTTGTCCCCTGTGGAGGGACAAAGCAGCAGTCTCTGTACCTCAGCATGGGTAGACTAGTGCTCTGGGACTTGCTGCCAAGCCACTGGCCATGCAGGGGTTAAGCCCTTCATCCATCCAGCCCTGAGTGCCCCAGGTGGACCACTATTTTCATAAATATATTTGTTGTGGTAAGAAGCCATCACAGACCCTGGGGCTTCCTAAGACCTTGACTCTGGCTGACATTATTGTCACCTCAGGGACTCATTTTCTGTGCAGTCACCTCATGACCTGGTCTGTCTACTCTCCATCATCCTGTCTACCATGAGGACAGCTCCTCCTCCTGGCCCCAAGACCTGTCATAGCAGCTGATGGTTTAGTGAACCCTCCCCCAAACAACCTCTTCCCCAAAGACCCCAAACTGTGTGAGACACATGATGCCTTCTGTAGAACCAGAGGCCCGTCTGGCCCACCCACAGCCAACCAAGGTGACTGTCACCTAGATGGGCAGGACGTTACTGGTTAGTTAGGCTGTCTATACAGAGCCCTGGGTGTGGCCTGAGGGTGAGACAGGAGAGGAGGGTGCATTTATGTTGCCCTCACCCCCTGTGCTGAATGCAGCACACTCCCACTACTGTTGCGGTCAGCTTTCTAGTTGCTGCACAGAAAGAACCCAAACAAAAGTGGCTTGTAGAGGAATGGGTTTATTTGGCTTCCAGACTCTAAGGGAGACTCCATTCTGGCAGGGAAAATGATGGCATGAGCAGAGTGCTGGACATCACCTCCACCACAGCACTGCAAACAGCGGCAGGAAGGTGTGCCAAACACTGGCAAGGGGAAGCTGGTTTATAACCCCCATAAGCCCACGCCCAACAACACAGCTTCATCGAGGTTGTAAAACCCAAACTGCCATCAGCTGAGGATCGATCTATCAAAACACATTCATTTGTTTGTGGGGGACACCTGTATCAAACCATGACAACTACCCAGCCCCAGCTCCTGCACCCCGCATCTCTGCACTCAGCCACCAGAACCCACACACGCATCAAATGCTCACTAAACCAGAGGGTGAGTCTGGCCAGTTGCTTCCTCCCAGTTTGCCAGGTCAGCTTAGTCAGGGCCCCTGACCTGTATTTGGAGCTGACTTCTGTGGTCATGGAAGTGGTGGCCCCAGAGAGGTGACTGTCCATTTGTGAAGCCCCTTTCTGTTCTGGTGAGTGGTATGACCACCACATAGGGATTTAGGAGGTAGGGTCATATCTGGGTCTATTACTACTTCCACTTAGAAACATAAGCTTGGGGAAACATAAGCTTTGAGGAAAGCCCTATGGAGGAGGAGTGAACAGGCGTCTTCCTCCACCACCTCCACCAAGACCCCTACTTCCATTGACACCCTGGTGGGTCCTATCTCTAAAGTACCCACAAGAGTCTTAGGTGGACGTCCCCTGATCATTCCCTTGGATACATGAGGGGCCTCCTCTCCCTCTGCCCACTCCCGTTGCATTGTAGAGGACATCCAGGCCTTCCCTGGCATCACAGCTGAGCCCCATATACAGTGGCTGTGGGGGGTGGGGAGGTGGGCAGCCTTCCTTCTGGCTCAGGTGTTTTTTTCCCACAATATGATTGTTCCCCAAGCCACACATCTTGTTTTTTTTCCACTCACCTCAGCCCCCTACCCCATGCCCACCTCCATTCCTGCTTGGTCCTGTGGATACCAAAGTTCTGCAGTTAGGCTGAATCTGGCTCTGCCCCCAAATGACCCTTTCTTCTGACTTCCCTAGACTCCTAGTGGGCTACCTGGTGGTCCCCTTACTCCTGAGCCAACTCAAAGGACAGTCAATATGACCTTGTGGGGGGGGGGGGAGAAGGGCCTCCAGAACCCTTATCTTAGAATGCTAGGGCTGTACCTTCTGGTAAAGAGTCTCAGTTCCAGGGCTCATGTTTGTCAAGGACCATCCTTGGCCCTCAGCCCCACAGGGACATAGTGGTGGCTGCTGTGTGTTGAGTTTGGGGCAGTTTCCTGAGAGGGACCTTCAATGGCTCTGCTTCATTGTGGAGCCTTTGCCAGCCAGCTGGCCTGGGCTGGCCCCCCTGCCCCCCTTGGAGACTGTTTTGATTTCTACTTAAAGGTTTATGGTGTGGAGCAGCGCTATGCTAATAGAGCTATGCATATTCAATGAGCGTGCCAGCATGAGGCAGGTTTCGGTTCAGCCTCTGGCTGGTGGGTAATGAGCCCGGCAGGGGTCCCAGGCTGCCCTCAATCCATCACTGCTCTCCGTGGCCTGGATTTCAGATGTACCCCTAGAAGGAGGCTCCTTTACCTGTCCTGTCTGTGTGCCTGTTCCTGGAAGTGAGAGGTCTTGGCCCTGAACTCAAGTTCAAGAGTTCAAGTTTCCCTTTAACCCTCACTCGCTAGGTGACCATAGTTGCCTAACTCCTCTGAGTTTCTATATCCTGAGCCATTCCAGCGAGGTCATTACGGTGAGAGGGGATGAGGGCATCTGTGGACAGCCTCTCTCAAGCCCTGCTGAGCAGAGGGAAGAGTTAGTGGTGTGTAGTTCCTGTTATTATTATGTTCCCCACAAGCCCTAGAGTTCCAAAAGTGGTTTCGAAGGCTTTACCTAAGTTTGTGATTCTTCTGCTAAGTAATAGGCAGACAGGAAGTTTTGGGGTATATAGCAACACTTTCTGTGGGCCTGGGCAAGGCTGACCCTGTCTGGCCTCTGGACATTTCTCTGGCTTCTTTGGCTGAAGCAGCAGTGGGCTGGTCCTGTGGGGCACGGGTATCTCTTGCCACCTTGGGTATGTTAACTCAGTCCTATGGTTGGGAAGTGGGGCTGAAGCACAGCACTGATGTGTCTGGGGAGCATCCAGGGTTGAGAGCTGATCTAAGGGAAGTGCCCAGTCATCACTGTGCTGTGGGCAGTGGGTCCCCATAGGGTCTTCCCCGATGTTACAGAGAGAACATATAGACTTATGGCCACACAGAACTTGGTGGCCTGGGAATGAGATTGGCAAGGTTCCGTGAAACGACTCAAGTCATGGCTCCCAGGACTGGGCATAGTGCTCTGAGCTCTGGTGTAAACATGGATCCCAATTGTGGTGGTTTGAATCATGTGTCGCCCCTAATGTGTTTTGAAAGCTTGGTCCCCAGCTGATGTCAATTTGGGAGATGGAGCCTTGCTGGAGGAGATGTGTTGTTGGGGGGTGGGCTTAGCAGTATTATAGCCAGCTCCCCCTTGCCAGAGTTGGGCTCACTTTCCTGCTGCTATTTTCCACCTGTTGTGACAGAGGTATGTCTAGCCTCTGTTTATGCTATGTTTTCCCCTGCCATCATGAAGCTTCCTCTCAAGACAAGCCAAAACAAAACAAAACAAACAAACAAACAAATAAAAAACCCTGCAAAAACCCCCAACAAAGAACTTTCCTCTCATCAGCTCCTTTTGGTTGGGTGTTTTATTCCAGCGATGAAAAGGTAGCTACAATACTAATGTTTGTGCTCCTACTGAATATTCCACTCCAAGGGAGGACTTAGTACTGAGCCCTACTCCCAATGTGGTGCCGCTGGCACCTGTCGCTTAGTAAACCAATGTAGAATTAATTCCATGCTGCCTAGACCAAGGGTCACTGTGGAATAGGTAAGGCCAAGCTTCCTTCTTGTATCTGGTTAGGGTGGCCCTGGGACAAGCATGGGAGATAACCATTACTGTCCTGAGCAGAGTGCTCACTAAGGGAGGCTACTGGTGACCTTCTGACATGCCAAGAGGAGGACCCCAGGCTGAGAGGATGGAGCATCTTCCAGGAGCCACTAATTGCCTACCAGACCAGGGACAAAAGCCTCCCTTTCAGATGCCTTGCCTTAGTTTCTCCATTGGTAAAATAGTGGCCAAATGCTGGTGCTTTTCCATAGGAATATGAGCTTTTCTCTGCACACCTCTGACTCTCAGGCCTTGCACTGTGTCCCCCTCAAGACTGACTAGAGTTTGTGGAGTGGGGCCCAAAGAAGGACTCGAGTCTGGAGTTTTCCTAGAAATTCATTCCCTGGGTCAGAGCAGGCCCCCTTCTCTCTCTGGAGCTTCTGCCCAGAGTTGGGGGTCTAGAGAAACATTGGCTCCTGTAGGTCAGCTCCTTTCTATAGGAGAGGAATGGAGAATACAGCAGTGGTGGGGGGGGGAAGGGGTGGAACAGAGGGCCTGGTGAATGGTGAGCCTGTTGGGGTCCTCTGGGCAGACATCTGGTAGTATGAGTTCTGGACACTTGCTCTACTCAGGGCAGATATAACCCCATGCCCTCTCACCTCTCTCCTGCAGGCTTCCATGGCTGTGGCCTCAGAGAAGTGGTGACAGTTCTCAGTACACAGATGTGTCAAGTAGGTTGCAAGATTGTTAAGGAAGCAATTTATCTGAAATTCCCATGACAGTGAAGTCCTGTCCTGCATTTGAGTTGGCAGCCCAGGTCCAGCCATTGTGATCTTTTCTGGTTCCCCTGTGTTCAGTTAGACAGGAGCCCTTGGTGCCAGCAGCTTTGTACTGGGCCTAGGTGGCACTGCCCACTCTCCTAAGACAGGAACTGTGTGTCACCCTGCTCTGTAGCTGAGCAGTGAGGAGGTCTTCCCTGTCTCTGGGAGGGTTCAGGGCTCCATAGGGATTGGTGTGGGGGAGGGGCTTTAATTTACATGGGGGTCTCAGAAATGGGGAATCAGTGGCCCGCTGGGGCTTCGTCCTCACCTCCTGCCTTGGGCTTGTGCAGGGATGGGGTGGGCTGACTGCAGCCCTTAGCTCAGGGCCAGAGGAGGAGAAGCCAGCATTGAGCCCATGCTGCCATGCTCTCAGAGGGCAAGGTAAAGAGATGCTGGCCCTCTTCCTGGCCACCAGCTGCCCTGGCTTAGGCCCGTTTGGCAGGGAAGAGCTCATCTCCACCCCATTTCCAGCCAGCCCTATGGGCCTCAGTGCAAGCACCAACAAAATGCCTCAGTCATGGGCAGGGGACCAGAGCAGAGCGGGGCTCCTGAAGGGACTGCATTTGATCCGTGGAGCCCAGGACGTCTCCAGGAGAGAAATATGGAAGCAATTACACCGAGAGCCGTCGTTTGAGTAATTCCCAAAGAGACACCAGGGCCGGTGCTTGCGAAGCCTGGTGCGCGGTGCCCTAATGAAGCAATTAAGGCAAGGATCCTCTGACTTTGATCTCGATGGGGTAATTTTTACAAAAACATCACGGAGTGATAGATACCCATAACTCAGAGTCCTTAATTGTACTTAATTTGTTTGGAATACGAATGTGCATTTAATTAAACCCCAGCTTGGCCCACATGCTTCAAGCGGGGCTGTCAAGGAAAATTAAGACCCAGTTTGCTTTCAAAGTTACTGGTTTTTATCAGGCAAGGACAGCAGTCTTCGAACAGAAGGTTCGAGATAATTAGGCCGAGGGTAACAGCCCACAAAAGTAGAGAGGGGCACTGCTGGTTGGGAGAGAGAAGACCTGGCCAGGGCAGCAGGCAGTGGGCAGTGGGCAGCAGAGCTCCATGTCACCAAGACCCCAGAATTTAGGTAATGGGGACTTAGTGAGGTAAGGATGTGCCCCAGCTGGATCCACAAAACAAGGCCTGCAGGGAATTCATCTCTGAGAACCTCTTTCTAGACCACACTGTCCTCTGGTGGGTTTGGCCATGAGGGCACACATGAGACATGGACCATTAATCTGGATGTGCTGGGATGGTCTAGGACATCCTTTAGGAACCATTTGGGAAACTGAGGTACTGAGGAGCATCAGGCCTTGTCCATGAAGGCCTAGGGAGTTCTGCTACAGTGTGATGCAGCCTTCCTGACTGACCTCCTGCCAGTCTGTTCCTGTGGGGGGCGGGGGCTACCCTGCTCAGCCTTGGGGGTCTAGGCCCTCCAATTGGGAGGTGTTGTGGGAGATGTGGTGTTTTTGATAGTGAGACATTCCATCCAGCAGATTTGACTATCTTCCCTGGGCCAGGGATCGAGGGACAGACAGGAGACAGGATGCAGCCCACTCCACCCATCCAGTAAGCCTGGCTACTAGAGACCTGGAGGATGAAGGCCTCCTTTGAATGCAGAACTTTGGGCCTGAGATGCTGGACAGTCTCAAGTGAGAAAGCAGATTAGGCATGGGAGAGAGAAAGACCATCTCTCTTAGGGGAGAGTTAGGGTGCAGGCAAGCCCACACCATGCACAGACATGAGACACACAGCAAATATTCAGGCATGAAGGCATGCAGGCAGGCATCTACCACATACATAGACACATGTTAGTGTACACATGGGCACACAAGCATATGTCCATCATGCACTCAGACATGAAGCACACATTAGTGCACAGACAGGTACAGAGAGATGTATTCATCCACACAAGTCATATCAATACACAGACATTCATGCATGTCCAAGCACACACTGTACATGCATTCCCCACACTTCAGCAAGCATGCACACATGTATATAAGATATATGCATATCCATGCAAAAACCTACATATGTACAGATGCTCCCAACACAATGCTTACACATACATGACACATGTACTCAGAAACACAATTCTATATGCACAAGAGCAAGGACACACCTGATGCACACATGCACACAGACAACACAGTATCCTCCAGACATACACTCCCTCTACTACACATGTGCACACATGTCCATCAGTGACCGTTTGCTCTGCAGGTCTATGAGCAGTGGGTTTGGCTCATGACCTGGATGGTCCACTCTTTACACTGCCCCACCACTCAATCTCACAAGGAGCTGCTTGCCAAGACCTGAGAACATCCCATGCCCCAAGCTAAGATCAGCCTCATTTCACCAGACTTGCAGGAATGAAAATGACTTTAGGCCTAGGAGGCTCTGTGGTGTAGAAACTTGAGTGAGAGTCCAGCTAGGTCTGTCTAGTGACCTCCAAGTATGAATTTTTACTTCCACACGTCTACAGGGAAGTAAGGCTAGCCCCAGGTCATTGGACAAGGCCTGGCTGGTTGTCACTTTCCAACCCCACAGTGCCCCTGACCAGACTTTGGGTCATCTGTAGCCCAGTAGGAGCCATAGTTACTGGTCGCATCCTGGGCCACAGGTCCTGACCAATCCTGTGTTGGCCCTGGGACAGTGTGGTTCCTGGCCATTGGGTGGAGTCCAAGGCCCAGCCCCAGCCCAGCTGAGGTCAGATGGGGAACCCAGCTCTGCAGCCAGGTGACTTTGAGGACTGGTCTTGCCCATTTCCTAGGCAGTGGGCAGCTTTTCTCATTTCCCTTTGCCCCTATTCTTAGGATTCAGAACACCTTTTTTCAGTGGACAGGGGTGATTTTTCAAGGTTAATGACTTGTTCCAATGAGGGGACAGGAACCTGTCCTTCATGTGGAGACATCACCTTAGCAGAAGGGCATGGTGAGGGAAGGGCCCTGGAGAGCCAGCCTCCAGTCTGCTGCTTGGTCCTCCCAGGCCAGCTTGGGGCATCTTTCTTGAACCTGACAGATTGGAAGATGCTGGTTTTGGGTGTAGACATCTGTATGAAGGGCTCCTAGTCCTCAGCTGGATTTCAGAGGTCTTTGCTAACATCCTGTGGTGACCTCTACTATGGCTTCAGCTAACCCAAAACCCTCACTTTGTCAAGTGGGAGGTTGGCAGAGGAACCACCTTCTCTGTTGTAAGGAGGCTATGTCCCCTCTCTGACCTTTCCAAGGCACCTGCCGCCCAGGTGTGAGGCTGAGGGAGGTGGTGACCATGAGCCATCTTGGGTGACTTGCAGACACAGAGAACTCTAGGTAGGTGATGCTCCCAGAGGTGTGGGTGCTGTGGGTCAGTATAGTACAGAGTGTCCTGGGGCTGCAGCAGCCAAGTGCCATGGCCAGCCTTATCAGAATGCTTAATGTCTGACAGGCTGGAGACTGGAAGGCCAAGATCAAGGTGTGGGCATACTGGTCCCATTTGGACTCTGAAGATGAACCTGTTCCAGGCTCCTCCCAGCTCTTGGTGTCTGGTGTGGTCGAAGCATTCCTGGACTTGCGACAGTCTCGCCCATCTCTGCTCCTGTTTCCCTTTGTATCTCTGCGTTCAAATGTCTCCTTTGTATTTGGACATAGTCTCGTCGGAATAAGGTCCAAGGACTCCAGCATGACCTCACTGTAACTGCCATTGTCACACTTATCACCACCCTGCTTCTGAATGAGGTCAGTGTATGAATCTGGGAGGCACAATGTAACTCACAGTGGTGAGGGTGATCCTACGTGCGTTGGGGTACATGGATCAGTTGCAGCAGAGTGAGGCTGCAAACACCCTGGCCACCAATGATCTCTGCAGACCTAGCAAGGTTCCCCATTGCAGCTCAAGGAGACCCAGCTCCTTCTGGTCAGGTACATGCAGCAACCTGTGGCCACTCCACCAGGGTCACTGTGTACAGGCCCTAGAGTGCCAGCCCTCTGCTGGGGGTGGTGCTAGGGACTCTGAGGGTCCCTAGGAGCACAGTTCATAGCAGGAACTTCAGTGGAGATGAGTCTCAGGAGGGCTGGTTCTGAAGGAGCACTAGGGGACACAGGAGCCTGAGGTAATGAGTGTTCAGACAGCTGCCACCTGACTGTGCTGGACACCCAAAGACAGCCCCACAGTCCTGGAGTCACCCTCCTGAGAGGGTGCTGGTTCAGCAAACATCAGCGGCTGGAGACCACTTGAAGCCTCCAGGACCAAATGCCACAGCCTGTGACAAAGCCAAAGGAGAGGAAAGCAAACAGTTCTCTGACCTTAGGGTCCCGCTTTCCCCCTTTGCCACCACCAGAGGACCCTAGGGAAGCCTGGGGCAGGCACGAAGGGCAAATTGAGACAGAGATACCAGGGCATAATGGGCATTTTGGCCATTCAACAGTGCCAGACAGCGACCCCCCAGCCATTTCACACTTCTGCTGAGTGGGAGGCAAAGGCCCCCTGTGAGAGCAGTTTTCCTCTCCTATAAGAGGATCGATGATCAGCCGTGTGATGCCCACTTCCCAGTGCATTATGGAATCATCTTGGGGCAGGGCTGGTTTCTTCCCAGGATCAGTTCTGATGCTGCCTGGATGTCATCTGTAGAATAAATCGTCATGTTCACTGTTGTTAGCTCTCCACTCTCAAAATGCCAGAGGGGTTAGCAAGGGAAGGGAGAAAGAACCAGGGAACACACATGCATGCATGCTCCTTACACACATGTACACACATATCTGTATACTCGTGTGTATTGACCACACGCATAAGCATGTATAAGAATGCGGCTGTGGTCTAGTTTCTAGAGCCAGTTCTTGACTGCATCCATATTTATTGTAATGCCCTACTTCTCATGCCTGAGTCACTTGTTTCCCCAACATCTGAGCTGTTTTGGGTTCACTCCCCAGTTTGGGGTGACCCAAAGGCTCATTGATGAAGAGATGAGTTCTCAGTGGTCTTGCTATTTCCCTCCCTTTCTCTCTTTTGATTACTGTAGTCTGCAGAGAAGGACCAGGGGATCCTGGCGATGCCTTGAGTGCTAACAGCATCCATCCATTCTACGGCCCCTCTCACCAGCACCTTGGCCCCCAGTAGCCTGTTTCCAGCCTCTGGTTGAAGTTCCACAGAACCACTGCTGAATCACCTGCTGAAAACACTCTTCCCTGTGAACCATGAGTTCAAAGCTACAGGGTCTGGAAGCAAATGTTATGGGGGTGAAGTGAGAGGAGCTGAACATTCTGGCTGTGTAAGATCAAGATCTGGCTGCACTAGATCAGTGAAGCTGATCTCTCCGGTGCAGCCATCTCACTGGCCCCATGACTGGGTGAGTACCAGGGTGAGAGCCAGTGTTCCACTGCTCACTGTGGCTTGAGCTTGGTGGGAAGTCGTGCTGAGTTGGCATTGATGAAGATGTCCCCTTTATGTGTGGTGAAGCTGTGCAGGGCATGGTGGCAGCATAGGTAATTCCAGATTCTGGAAGGATGTTTCTTGCTCCTCCGTGAGGGTAGGAATTCAATATCTAACCCACCAGACACCAGTGAGTGACACAAATCCCAGAGGCTGCCACCAGAGGGCCCTACAGTGACTTCTGCTTTGTCAGGTGAGTGCCTGGCTGTGGCAGAGGCTGGCGTCTCCTTGGATAGCTAGCTGGCTCCTGTGCTGAGCCTATTCAAGGTCGGATTTAAGTGCTGCTCGAACCAAGGGCCACAGTCTGCAAGGCTCAGAACAGTGGAAATTTCTTCTCATGTAGTCTGGTGACTAGGAGTCCAAAACTGAGATGTGAACAGGGCCATGCTCCCTCCAGAAGATCTTTGGGGTCTCCTGGAATTCCCTGGCCTGTGGCTGCATCACTTACTCCAGCCTCATGTCCCTGCCTTTCTGTGGGTTTTGCCTCCACACTGGTCACCTTGAATTTGGATCTATCCTAAGTACCCCAATTTAACTTGGTCATATCTGCAAATACTCTAAATGCTCTATGTAAGTTCCCACCACAATTTCTGGGGTTTAGGACTTAAATATATCTTATTTGGGGTCTTACAATCTCCCCCTCTCTGACACTTTGGCCACTTGGCAGCATTAGGGTAGCTGGGGAGAAAAGATCAGAGGCATTCCTGTGTGATTTTGTCTACTGGCAACTCTGCCATGAATATTGAAGTGAGCTTGCTCAGGGCACAAGTGTCTCCAAAGGGCATGCCCTTTCCTTTCCTTCATTTCACCTAAGTGTCCTGTCTCTGACTGATGGGTCATGAGTGACACACCTCAATTCCTCTCTCTAGTTGGGGCATGTCCTCACCTCAGGCCACCCCTCTGTCTGGACAAGGTAGACAAACAGATTCTAACTGCCAGTTTGGCTGGCTGGATTTCCTTGCCCTCCTTGTTAATCTAGACTCACTAAACTAAGACAATTTCCTCTGGTTGACAGAAAATGTCTCAGAACCTCCTCCAAACCCACCCTGAACCTCTGCTGTCCATCCTGGGGCCTAAGGCAGACACATCTGTGGCACTGAGGTTCAGCCAGGGGAGGAGGCTGTGTCAGTAAGGGCACACCTAGATCTGGTAGTCTGCTCCCTGCCCAGCTGTGATGATGGGTAGCTGTCTCCATGCTTGTCCCCCTGAATCCTGGGCCACTGCGTGCCCAGGACATGACGGGAGAGCCAAGAAATGGCTGATGACATGCTCACTCAGTGCTAGGTCTAGGGCTTCTCAGAGGAGAATGGAGTCCCCCCAGGCCATGTCTCCACATCTCATAGTTTGTCCCCACCCTTGGGTGTACCTGCTGCATGGTCACATGGGCCACCTGCTAACCCTTGCTACTAGCATTGATTTACTGATGCCCTTAGCATAATGGATCCAGGGTGTGCAAGGGGACCTCAAGGTAACCACAGTCTTCATGCTACAACAAGGGGTTCATGGGCAGGTGTAGAGGAAACATCACCTCTTCTAGGAAAAGTGAATCCTCCACAGGGCACCAGGAGAGTTCGTCATGCAGCCATGTGCCTCTGCCAGGAGCACACTGGTCTTCTTATCAGAGATTGCTCAGGTATAGGTGCCTCTGTGGTTGGGGTTACACCTGATCAAGTGTGGAATGACGGGGCTGGAGAGATGGCTCAGCAGTTAATGCACTTGCCTCCAGTGCCTAAGGCTCCCAGTTCAATTTCCCAGTACCCACATAAGCCAGTCTCTCTCTCTCTGTTTCTCTGTCTCTCTCTCTCTGATTGAAAATGAATAAATAAAATATTTTTTTAAAAAGTGTGGAATGACCCAGAGCAGTGGTTCTTTACCTAATGACCCCTCCAAGCAGGTACTGAGTAATGTGACATTGAGAGGGAACCATTGGTCTTGAGTGTGGACGGAATGGGTTTGCTGCTTAATGTCCCCCACTGCCCAAGACAGCCCTACCACGTGGAGAGAGGTCTGCCCTCAGGTCTCCAGTGCTGAGTTTGGGCATTGCTCACCTGGAGTCACTTTCTCCGATCTGTCTGTCTTATGCATAGTGGTGCTAAGAATCAGCCCTCAGCAAGACCAAGCCCCTGGTAGAGGCTCAGTTGAGGCCTCTCTCCTTAGCTGCAAGGCTTGCTCAGGGGGCGGAGGTCACCCGCCAGTCTTCAGCTGTCTCCTTCCTCCTCACACATCATCACAGGGCTCAGGAACCAACTCCATCCATTCATGTACCTTCAGGACTGGGGAGGCACTTCAGTCCACAGAGCTCACCTGCAGGTGGATTTAGCCATCATGGTCTGCAGTCCCCTTTCTGGGATGCAGTGGGTTTAGGGTCCTAGGAGGCTGGGGACTACCTATGTGGGACACTTCCCAGCTTGGGATCTTTTATGCTTTATTTTTCTAAAATAAATTGTCCTTATCTTTTTGTGTTTCTACACAAGTTTAAAAAGAAAAAATATCAAAGACTGGACTTGCCAAGCTCTCTGGGCATGACACACTCAAGGGCAGCAGCTCTGGCTGGCACAGACACAGAAGATGGCTTGGCATCCACTCCTTATGTTTTGGGACACATCCTTGGGCTAGCCCTGCCATCATGGGCTCTGGATCTGTGAATGGCTCCAAGGGAAAGCTGCAGGTGAAGTTTCTGAGACCCAGGCTCAGGGTTCCCTGGTCACAAGAGCTCCCCATGCTGTACAGGGGTTCCCATGCCATGTGGGGTACACATGTCATATGGGATCTCTGTGCTGTAGGCCAGGCAGGGCTCACCTGTGTCTACCCACTTCACTGCTAGATACTGTGAACAACTAGCCACGACTAAGGTCACTGTGGCTCACATGCTCTGATGGTCACTTCATCCTCCTGCCCAGAGTCCTGGCCCCAGTGGTTTGATGGCAGTGTAACACAGCCTGACCAATGTCACTTCAGTCTTGCTCCTAATAGAGTCAGGGATCCTATATGGGGATCATGGTTAGTGGCAAACCCTACCATTCTGCTTCTCATCTAGGATAGCTTTGTCCTGGTCCCTGGAACCTAGAGTGTCACCCCATATAGCAAGTTTTTGAGATCAAGAAGAGGCTTAAGATAGAGTAACATACTCAGTTATTTGGGTGTACCTTAAATATCAGTACAAGAGTCCTTCTAAGACTGACCTAGAGGATTGCAAAACCTCCACGTGCTACAAGTTCAAGGTAGTCTGGGTAACTTAAGGAGCTCTTCTTTCAAAACAAGGCTGGGGCTTAGTGGTAAAGTGCTTGTCTTTCAAGGTTTTGGGGTCAATCACTAATACTGTGCAGAAAAAGGAAGAGAGGGAGGAAGGGAAAGAGAGAGAGCCATTGAGTCATCATGAAAGATGGTTCTTTGATATGGACCTGTGATTTGAGGACATTGGCCTTGAAGATCAAAGGCATGAGGCCAGGAGCTAAGGATACCAGCAGCTACCAGAAGCTGGGAGAATCTAGAACAGATTGTGTCCAGAGGGAGTATGACTCTTCAACATGGCCCAACAAGGCTGATGTCAGATTTCGGCCTCTCCAGAGCAGTGACAGGACAATATGTGCTCTTTGGGGTCACCCAATCTGTGAGGTTTGTGACAGCAGCAGTTGTAGAATGTAGGACACATTTCCAGCCCTCTTACAGGACCCTGGCCTGCAGAACACAGCCAAAGGAGTCGTAGGAGGCTGGGGCGCTTTGGCTGCTGTGTTTTCTCTGTTTTCCCCAGGAGGTGTTTCTGGGCTCTTCCTGGACACAGGAAAGTATGGGTGCACATGATCAATGCACCTCAGAGTGCTCCCCTTGAGCCCTCAAGTCATGTCTCCTCGATTGGCTCAGGGAAGTTCTGTCTTCTGTGTGACTGCTGGGCACCTGAAGTCCAGGCCCATCAACCAACCAGCCAGAGTGCTCATATTTCTCTTCCTGTGTTAGCCAAAGCAGCAGGCCTCCCATGTCTGGTGTGGGAACCCCCAGCACCTACCTTAGATGAATGAGCCTTGAGTCTCATCCCTGCCACAACCTCAGTGTCTCCTGGCAGCTGGTTCCCCAGCCTACAGCTATGGGGTGCACACCTGTCTCTGGGCCCCTCACTGGGTCCAGAAGCAGGGGGCCAGTAGATGTGGCTGGATGGCAGGGAAATCCTCTATGTAGCTACTACCCCAAATGAGCCAGGCAGAGTCACTGAGGAAGGAAGGGAGGCTGGCATCTTCCACTCAGTGGTGAGGCACTCCTTCTGGAAAGGGAGCCTATGGCCAAGCTTCCTGTCCCTGCCATGCCTGTTCTCACGCCCCACTCCATGTCCTAGAGCCAGCTCCTCAGGAGGAGGGCCTGACAAATCCAGGAGTTCAATTTACTCTGTTTCCACAGTCGATACAATTACATTCAGGTTTCGTTTTCAGTGTTTCTATCCCTCAGGCGAAAAGAAATGAGATTATTTCAGGGCCACCACCGTGGGTCCTCGGTTCCCTGACTGTAACTGGAGCCTGCCTTGCCCCCCATGTACATTCTCAGAGTAACCTGAGCCAGCCCACCCCACCCCATCTCTGCAGCTGCCATTGCAAAGGACAGTTGTGGTCCAGTGTGGTCACCAACTTACCCCCCTTCCCATGGCACCGATGCCAGAAGGCACTTAATTACTATCCACATAAAGTGACAACCCATGGCACTGGCTGCTGGGGTCCTGCTGTTCATTGGCAAGGAACACATCATCCAAGGACCCCACCCCCACCCCCAGAACCCCAACTTCATGGTCTGGTTCTCAGGACCAGCAGCTACCTGTGTGTTTGAGCTCAGGAGTGCAGCTGGAGAGATGCTGATAGTGTTGCCCCTCAGAGGGGACACTGAGGGTTGCTTTGGGGAGTGCTGGATGAGCGGGGTGCTGGCTGCAAGCACTGGTGGGGAGGGTGGTGGTCCTGCACTGGAGCCAAGGGGATAGGGGAACCCCAAGGAGGGCATTCTCCTGGCCTTGGCTACCTCCCCACTTGCCTGTGTCCCTTGCTTCAGACTCATCAAAGTGGGCTCATAGATGGTGCCCAGAGCACCAATGGGGCAGGGAGGCCATTCTTTCTCCATGATTGGCAGCTCATGGCTAAGTCCCCTGGCATGCAGAGAGGACCCCAGAGGGATAGGGCTGAACAGGTCAAGTAATCCCTTCCTAAGAGGCCATGGGTGGGGACATTTCTGTTTGTACAAACATAGCCCCAAATCATGGCAGGGATATGAGTTCCTGTTTACACCTTTTTTTTTGCTTGTGTGTGTTAATGGTATACATGCATGTGTGTATATGTATGCTCATGTGTGTGCGTGCATATGTATGCACAGGTGTATATGAACACATGTATGTACACATGTGGAGGCCAGAGGTTGACGTCATGTGTCTTCCTCACAGTCTTTTCCACCTTCATTTTAAATTTCTTTGTTTTTTTTGAAGTAGGGTCTCACTCTAGCCCGGGCTGACCTAAAACTCTCTCTGTAGTCCCAGGCTGGCTTCAAACTCAGTGATTTTCCTGCCTCTGCCTCCAAAGTGTTGGGATTAAAGGCGTGCACCACCATGCCCTCCACTTTAGGTTTTTTTTTTTTTTTCAAGGTAGGGTCTCGCTCTAGCCCAGGCTGACCTGGAATTCACTATGTATTCTCAGGGTGGCCTTGACCGGTGATCCTCCTACCTCTGCCTCCCAAGTGTTGGGATTAAAGGCGTGAGCCACCACGCCTGGCTACCTTAGTTTTTTGAGACAGGGTTTTTCACTGAAACTCAGAGCTCACAAATTAGGCTAGACAATCTAGGCAGTGTGTACCAGAAATCCCCTGCCTCTGCCTCCTGGGATTATAGCGTGTTTGCATCACTTCCAACATCTGACATGAGTGCTGGGGATCCCAATTCAAGTCCTCATCCCAGTCTGGGACATTAGCTCTTAATAGAGACGCTTCACCTGATCTCAGAGGGAGCTTGCTACTTCAAGAGATGCTTACCCACCTGTGGGTGGGGCAGCCCTCATCTCTGCAGAGAGAGGCACTCTCCTAGGTCCCGCCCTCGCATAATCCTGGGGATTTCCCTAGCCTGTCATTTTAATAGATGTGATTGTGTGTTGAAATCTGATGTGTTGGTAATTATCTTCCTGGGCTTAATCCCTATACCCTAGTAATGCCATTAGGGACTCAACATGGGAGTCTTAAAACAGTGATTATTTATAGTGCACTGTTCCATGTGGTGGGCGGGACCTGAGGAAGCTCCACCCTCTCTTCTGTGGCACTTTGCTGATCTCTCTGCCAGCTTTGGTGTATGGTTGAGTTGGAACTTGGGTCAGACCTTTGCTCTGATATCTGTAGCCCAGAGTCCTTGCTGCTCAGGACAGAATTGTATCTGGCCAGGCCTTGTACCTGGAGCCCAGGGGCTGTGTGTGTACCAGCCCTGCCTTGTCACTCAGAGGCCTCTCTGGACAGCAGAGTGGTGAGGAGCAGAGTGTCCACCCTGGCTCCCCAAGGTTCTGGTGTGTGAAAGGTTGAGCTGCTTTCCTTGCCCATACCTATAAAATAGGCACAATGGAAACACCAATCTGCAAACAGAAATGCATGTGGCACAGTGACAGGAGATGGACCACAGAGGTTACCTGCAGGGGATTTTAGAGCAGAAAACTTTGTTTGAGAGTAGGACACATGCCACTGTACCTGTGTCCAAGTCATGCAATGTCCCACACCAGCAGGGACCCCTGATGTGATCTGTAGTCTCTATCTGGTAACCATGGACTCATCACCTGTCACAATGCTCCTGTGACAGTGTAACTATTAATGTAGCTGTAACAATGAGACTGTACAACTGCCATTGTATAGCTGTAATTATACAACAACAGTGTAGTTATAACAATGTAAGTATAATAGCACAACAGTGTAACCCTGAGGATGTAACATGTAACTCTAACAACACAATACTAAACAGTGACAATGTGACACTGTAACAATGAAACAACATAACTCTAACGACACAACAATGTAACTGTTTCACTGTAACAATGTAATTAGTAACACAGCAATGTTATTGTAGCAACACAGCAATGTATCAAGGCAACAATATAATTAATTGTAACCATCTGATGGGATGTAGCTAAACATAAGAAACCGTATGGAAGGCAGAGGGACTCTAGATTCCCTAAATTTTCCTGTAAATCTAAAAAGCTGTTCTCAATAAAATCTTTATATATATATATATAAAGCTTATCTGATCAGGGGACAGCCGTGCAGAAATGAGATAATGCGGGCAAGCCTGTATCTAGGACAAGGTCATACAGGTGTGCAAGAGACTCTAGCCCTCCACCTGCCCACAGAAGTCCTCATTGCTGAAAGACCCTCCTGGGAGGCAGGTTGAGGATCCAGAGGCAATTCGACAGGGAAGGGAGGCACCAGCCTCTGTGGGGATGATTAGGGTGAGGCCAGGTGGGAGGGCCCTGCACGCCTGCATTAGATCACCCTAGGTCTCCCCACTTTGTAGGGAGGGACAGCAGAAGGAGGTCCCCTGGGGCCACGGAAGTCTGTTTGGAATCTTTGTTAACAGCCGAGCATATATCTTCTGAATTATAAATCGATAAATAGTTAATTCAATATAGGCCTCTCTTGAATATTTCATGCTGCCCATGCACCGCAATGCTTTGGCTGCTCAGAACCCAACTTTCCTCCACTCCTGCCAGCAGTTCTGCACACAGCTGGAAGAGGGGCCTCAGGTGTGGCCTGGGATCTCTTTGCCCCAGCTTTCCTCTTCCATGGGATGGCATAGTGATGGCACCAGGTAAGCTCCCGAGGCTGAGGTTTGGGGGCACTCTTCCTAATCAGTTGCAGCCTGCTTGAAGGAATGACAAGGGAAGTTTGAGGGACAGGCAGCATTGAGGGATGAGTTGTGCCCTTAAGTCTGAGCCCCAGAACCTCACTCAGAGACAGGGTTTTTGAGTCATCAGGATGATATGCCTGGTAAGGAGATTGGGATGCAGACAGAGGGGCGATCCTCAGAGGCCGCATGGGAAAGCTACTGTTTGCATGCCAGAAATAAGCCTGGGGAGGAGCCAGACTGTCCACAGGTTGACCCCAGACTTCCAGGCCTAGACATAAGGACTGGGCCTTTGGGCCGGAGCTCTTCTGTGGGCTTGGCTGTGGCTACTCCAGGAGGCAGACATGGAAGCAGCTGTGTTTCCTTCTCCTGGTCCCTGTCTTGTCTATAATGTCTGGGCAGGGTAGTGTGCCCCCTCCCCATGTCTGCTCCCTGCCCATCCCACAGTGCCCCACTCACAGGCTCAGTACTTAGCCAGGCTAGGAGGACTCTTCTGCATTCTGGTTGGGTGTTTGGTCTCAGTTACGAGAAAGTAACTGCCACAGCCTGCATCCTCATTAAG
Source organism: Zapus hudsonius (assembly GCA_004024765.1). Lineage (NCBI taxonomy): Eukaryota > Metazoa > Chordata > Mammalia > Rodentia > Dipodidae > Zapus > Zapus hudsonius. The sequence goes on from PVHP010007583.1 coordinate 49,775, forward strand.
CCATCATCCCAAGAGGCCAGGCCTGACCAACACCTGGGACATCACATGTATCAGGGGCCATGCGTGGAATGTAGGAGCCTGGGGGGTAGTAAAGCCTTCCCTGGGGATCTCCATGTGGGAATGCCACCCTGTCTTTCTTTTTTTGCCAACTCAGTGCAGTTAGGGTTGACCAATTCCTTAGTACCCAGGGAGGGCATGTGTCCCAAGCTCTACCCCTTCCCCCACACTCCAGGGATTGACAGAGGGTGGCACATGACTTGGGCTTTGCCAAGTCAGAGTCCAACCTAGGATTTTTCTTTTTTGTGGGTAGGAACATGTGGTCACTGCTAATGCAAGTTCTTGAGCTTTGGAAATATATCCTGGTGTGTCCATGAACCCCTGAAAGTGTAGAACGCACAGGCTGTCACCATGGGGGTGAACCTGGCAGGGAGGACAACAGTAGGTGGGGCTGAGAGATGACTAGAAGGAGATGCCCTGAGCCCATCCTGGGTGGAGAGCCTGGTTCTTACAGTGTTTGTCTGAGGACAACTGCATCCCATTCGGTTGGCCAGTGATTTGCAGCTTACTGTGAGCTGGGCTTTGCCATGGTGAAGCGCTCTCACTGTATGGTGCAGAGGTAGGGTGGTGTAGGTGCTCACTGGGAAAATGTCCTCAGAGAGTGCTGGGGGACTAGAGGCTAGCTCTGGTGTCCTGTGACCAAGAGGGACTTCCCTGGGGCCACAGAGGGACTGGGAGTGCTATGGTGTTATGATGTCTATCTCGAAGTCTCCCTGTTGGGCCTCCCCTGGGGTCATGAGATAGCAGGAAAAAGATGTCACCTTGCCTTCAAGGCCCCCAAAGGCTAATCATATCCAGTGAGAATTCTAACCTTTTGCTCCCCTTCCTGTGGGTGTTTCAGGTTCTGCTCCATTGCAAGCTGCTAGACGTTGTGCCCCTGAATGACCTCCTTGCCTGCCCCTGGGAGCTAGGATCTGACTGTTTGTGGGGTAGGAAGGGGGTTCAGCACAGAGCTTGGCTAGTTTGGTCTCATGTGGTATTGATAAGGGCAGGAAAAGTCACAAATGTGCCCCAAAGCTGTGGCTAGGCCCTGCCCCTTATCATGGAACTCAGGGATGAAGGACTGTCAGTCCAAGGAGAGGAAGGACAGTTCCAGGACCCTCATAAAGTGAAAGCAGTGTCATCATTGGGTCCTAGGAGACCCTGGCCAAAAAAACACACACACTCAGGCAAGTTGAACTGGTGTATTCAGTAGGTGCCACACCATTGCCTTTTCTAGGCTTGGGTGGGGCAGGGTGGGGGAAGACTCCAATGTCCCCATGGTGGCAGCATGTGTGGTGGGCCCCCAGTCTTCTGTCTACAAGGAGCACATCTTGGAGTCTTGGAGTCCAGAATCCTGAAGTGCAGGATGCTGTGGATTGGGGTCTTCATGTTACCATGCCAGGCCAGAGCCCTGGGGGATGGGTCTACACTCAGATACACTCTTGCTAAATGGCTGGGTATTTGCTCAGCCTTGCTACCTATGGCTGGTGTAGACCCAAGCCTGGTGGGAGACGCAGGGGTGCTGTGTGTGGTTCCCACCCTCTCTGGGTGCTCAGGAGAGCCTTGCACTGCGAGTGACCTGCTCCTAATGGGGGGGGTATTCGAGGCATCACCCCCCTGGTGAGGGTAGCAGAATGAAGATACTGGTGTGCAGGACTGGCAACTGGACCTGATCCAGCCCAGAGTGGACCTGACCCTTCCTAGGTGTGAAGTGGCCTTGGAACATATCCTGCCGAGTCCCTGTGATGTGTGGCCACTGCCACACAGCCATCCCCAAGCTGCAGCCTGTTAGCTCTGCTGACAGAGTCATAACAGTGACAGTAGATTAATATCTCTTTAATCAGCCAAAAATGAACATGGCACACTGGTGACAGTCCAATTTTCTGCTAACAGATTGTGGCCTATCTCAACCTGGTGCTCAGCTGATTTTTATTTCTGCCGGAGATAATTCAGCGCGGGAGGACCAGCCACCGTCACCCCATCCGCCGCCTCGCTGTTCAATAAATCTCAGAGCACAGCGTTCCTCACTCGCCTGTCACTGTGGCTGCCCGGGGACTGAGCGGCCTCCTGAGGCTAGCGGCATTTCTAGGCTGTTTCTGCGATCGATGCTGGGCCTGTTCTGAGTGTCTCAGAGGCCATATGTGTGAGCACCTGTGACCGCACATGTGGTCGTATGTGAGATGTATGTTTGGTGGATGGAGGGTGCAGGGGGGTGTAAGCATGTAGGGGTGTGAGCAGTCTCCACCCTATTTGTGACAGAACTCCTTAGGGACCTTTGGGATTCCCAGGTGGCTCTTCCCAGCAGTAGTTGACATCTCTGCTCCTGTATAAAGGACAGCACTATTGTCCCCACCTGCTGACCATGACGAGCTCAGGAAAACTGTTCTCAGCATTTCTCTCGAGGCCTATCTCAGAAGTGGCCCCTGCCTGCTAGCCAGGGCCAGGTTCCCAGGGACTTGGGAGGAGGTCTATAAACCCACCTTGGCAGAAAGGTCCTCTGCCATTATTCCAGGTTTAATTATGTGACTCTATGTTTGTCCAGAGAAGGGAAGTGCCCTGTCCTTGGGTCCAGACTGTGTCACAGCCAGCCTGGCACCATTCCAATTTTCTTCCAGCCCCTTGCCACAATCATATATTCTCTGAAAATGGTTGCTCAAGAGAAACATGATTTGGGGTCATGCTTCTAGCAGCTTCTGTCTCTCAGTGAGCTGATTTGGAGGCGCTGTATTGCCATTTCGTCATAACGCTCTAGGTGATAGGAAGACAGCCCAGCCACATCAGCACCCCCAATCTTAAAATCTAGAGCCTGCCACCCCATGGGGTCCTGCTTGCATTGTCTCATTCCTGTAGAGCAGGCCTTTCCCTCATGCGATATCACTCTGCATCTCCCGCCAGGATTGGGTCTACACTGGTCACAGAGACCAAACATTCTGGCCATCTAGTAAGAGCAGCTCTGTGGGTCCAGCCCTTGTGCTTCAGTCTGGCACAGAGACCCCAGCTTAGAGCACCCCATCCTTTGTCCCCTTCACTAGATCCCTATGTGGCTGAGTTGACTTGGGAAGGGGAGGTTCTATGGGTTGGGCTCAACTGTCACTCAATATGTTTCTTGACTCCATTGTTCGTGGTATCATTTCCTGGGCTCTCCACCCATTCTCTACCTGGTCAGAGCCCAGTGGGGACACAACAAAGGAAGAGGACTTTCCGAGCAGTTTGGTCCTGCCCAGGACTGTGCAATGGGCCACTGAGCAGAAAAGGTCAGTGGGTGTCTCCTGACATCATCTGGGCTTTCCTTCCTGTGTTCAGGGCAAGCATCACCAGTCAAACGCAGAACCAGTTTTCTTTGAAGAATTGCATTGACTCCTGCTCCAGGGCAGATGAGGCAGGTCAGGCTGGAGAACCTGACCTTGCATGAGGTCCACCCTGGCCAGGTGGGTCTTCTCTCCTTCATGACTTCCCCCTTCAAAGTCCTGGGATTCAAAGCTCAGCTTTGCTGGCCAGTCCTGCCAGGCTAGGGGCCCCAAGAGGCTATTTGTAGAACTGAGACCTCACAGGACTGCCCCAGGTGGGAAGGGGGTGACACCCCTCTATGTCACACTCTCTATTACCTGTGAAGGTTCCCACTGGATAGAACTCTCTGGAATTCAGAGTATTTAGGTATCACTTTGTCATTGTTCACACCAGGGCACCAAGCAGGAGAAAGTGTATCCACAGCGAAGCCTGTTGTACTGCACTACAGTCTGGCAGTCTGTTCCCATGTTCACAAACCACATTTGCACACACACATGCCCACAACGCATACATGCTTGCGCATGTATGTATACATGCACCTTTCCTGTGTCCTATATCCACCTGCATGTATGCATACCCACATATACACCCACATGGGCACCTGCACACATACTTCTGAGGATCCCCTGGATCCAGCCCAAGGCCCGCCCAGCCTTGAAATAGATGGGAACTGAGGCCTAGACCTTGCTTGTCTGGCTGGGAAGGACACTTGTGACTCTACCAGCTACCACGTGAGCATGCGTGAAAGGAGTATAGCTCTGTGCATACAGGTGTGGATGCAATAAAGCTGATGCACCGGTGGGTGGGTGCTACAGCATCACACTCCTGTTTGTGCACACCTATAGGTGTCCTAGTACTGGGTGCAGGTGACCTACTCCAGGCCTGCAGCCTGCTTTCTGGGATTCGATGGTTTCTTGTCCACTCTACAGTTGCCACCGAGCAATTCTGAGTCTCCGTGGAGACTTTGTGGCTTTCCTTACGGCTCGTATCCAGCCATTCCAGAACCTGGACTCTGAGGCCAAGTCCCCACGTGGGTCCTGACCCCAGATGGTGCCCCCACCCCGCCCGCCCTCTGCCCCACATCTCCTCGGCCCCATCACGGCTGGCTGACAGGCTGGCATTTCCCTTCCTGTTTGGTCTTTTTTCCCCCTGTCATGTCGACAAGCACAGTCGTGTTCCCTGACAGACGGAAATATCAATCCCCACGTACAGGGACAAAGCAGGTTTTAAACTTTAACGAGAGGCTTTAATGGAAATAAAATGTGAGTTCCCCTTAGATGGGGGTTTCTGCTTTATCAGAGAAAAAGTGCCCTAAATAATAAATCAAGGACGTGTATTTCCATTCTTTTACATGCGTGAATATTTAAAACATGCAAAAAACGAGGGAGACGCATTTGCCGGAACAAAGGAAACACTTATTTACCCTGAAAATAAATAAGTAAAGGGAAGGTGTGTGGCTGGGGCGGGTGTAAGTGGCTTTCCCTGGGTCGAGGGATGAGGTGTGGGACACTCAGGGAGGCTGGGGTTGACTTGGTCTCAGTCTGCTTGTGCTTTCTTCATAGACTTTTTGATTTTCCTTTTGTGGTACTGGGAGTGGATCCCAGGGCCTGTGCGAGCCAGACAAGTGCTCTTCCCCTGTTTCCAGAATAAAAAAGGCCCAAAGTCCTCTCTCCTCTAGAGGCTGGAACTGAAGCTCTGGAGGTCTGGGCAGAACCATGCTCCACAGGCAGGTTTAGGGGACTGTCTTTCTAATTTCTGATGACTCTGGCCATCCTTGGGCTGTGGCCACACCACTCTGGTTTTTGCCTCCTCTTTTAAAGAGGACACCTGTCACTAGATTGGGACTTCTAGCACTTCATCCTGACTCGATTACAGTTGTAAACACGCTACTGTGAATAAGGTCCTCTTCTCTGGTCAGGGCTCCCGTGCTGGTTTTGTCACACGGGTTCTGTGGTCTCCTGGGGCTGTATTCAGCACAGGGGTCTGAGGCTGAGCAGGACATGCATCAGAGAGCCACAGCACCCATGGGGTCCTGCCTAGAGCTTTTCCTTCACTGACCCCATAGGGGGGACAGTACTCAAATTTTGGGTGGTGCTCCCTTCACCGACAGCCTGCTAAATTAACTCACTTTTTAATTATATTTTGGGTTCTTGGAATCCAAGATCTCAGGATCCATGAGGGAGGAATTGGGGGATTTTTTCGAGATTATGGGAAACAATTTTCAAAACATTATCACACATAATTTTGCTATTTCCATAAAGTGTTAAAGTGCATTTTTCTTTATTAGCTAGTATCTCCCTGTTCTATGCATTCGGGGAGCTCTTTCACATAAAAGACACTTTATACAGACTAAGTAAATTTATTCATTCTAAGACCTTGTTATTTGTGAGACCTGAGGGCCAGAATGGGAGAGATGGTGGAGGAGCCAGATGAAGCCGGAAGGAACTTGGGCTCTGCATATCCAAGGAGGGATGCTGGGGAGGGTCCCCTTTGCTTAGCTGAAGATGGGTGCCAGTGGGACCCACCATGGCTGTTGAACAAGCAAGCACACAGGTGGACTCGATGTGGGCTTGGCTGGATTCTTAGCAAGGAGCTTTGTGGAATTTTCTAGCAAGAGTTAGGAAGGCAGTGGCATTTTCAGGGCACCAGTATGGGCTGTGGGCAATAGGTGAAGGTGACATCACGGGCAGGTGAAGGTGACATCATGGGCAGGTGAAGGTGACATCATGGGCAGGTAAAGGTGACATCATGGACAGGTGAAGGTGACATCATGGTCAATAGGTGAAGGTGGCATCATGGGCAGGTGAAGGTGACATCATGGTCAATAGGTGAAGGTGACATCATGGGCAGGTGAAGGTGACAACATGGGCAGGTGAAGGTGACATCATGGGCAGGTGAAGGTGACATCATGG
>PVHP010007584.1:0-39903 GCA_004024765.1 Zapus hudsonius
TTCTTCCAATCTCATCAGGATCTGTTGTGATCTCACCCTTGTCATTTTTTATTTTGTTAATTTGGGCTTTCTCAGTTTTTCGTTTGATTAAGTTGGCCAGGGGTTTGTCGATCTTATTGACTTTTTCAAAGAACCAACTTTTTGATTTATCTATTTTTTCAATTGTTTTCTTTGTTTCCAAGTCATTAATCTCAGCTCTCCAAGTAATGTTAAAGCCAATCAAAGATATGCATCTGGCTTTACGTGGGCACTAGGAAATCAAACCCTGGTCCCTAGGCTTTGCAGACAAGCACCTTCACCTCTGAGCCATCTCTTCAGTCCATCATGGGTCACTCTTGAGAGGTCTATGCCAGGAGAGATGTCATCCTCTGATTACCATGTGAGGAGAGGAGCCATATTGAAGTGGATCTTCAAGCTTTGACCAAGCCTCTAGGTGACAGCCCCCTGGACAATGTCTTGATTGAAACCTTACAATAGACTCTGGGCAGAGGCACTTCCCTTAGACCTTTTAGGTCTGACCCCTAAATCTGTACCATGCAATATATGTTAATGGTGTTCATATTCTGGATAATTTATTATACAGAATAAGATGATGAATTTTATTTCATTGCTGTTGAATTCACATAACAAAATAAGCTGTTTTGAAGTGGACAATTCATTGATATTTTGAACAGTCACAAAGTTGTATAGCAATGTCTTCTACCTACTTCTAAAACATTTTCATCCCCTCAGAAGGAAACACCATAACCATGAGGCAGTCTCCTCCTCTCCCCATCCCTCAGCCTCTGGTTATCTGCTCTCTGTCTGTAAGGATTTACTGACTCTGAATATTTCATACAAATGGGATCCTGAAGTCTGTATCCTTTGGTGTCTGGATTCTTTCCCTCTTGGCATGTATTCAAGGTTGAACCATGCTCACACACATGTGAACATGCATGCTCACACCCACACACATGTGAAGTGCATTCTCATACCCACACACATGTGAATATGCATGCCCACACCCACACACATGAACATGCATGTACATAACACACATGTGAACATGCATGTATGTAACATACACACACATTCACATCCAAGACAAAAGGTCACCAATCAACAAGGTTGGGCTGTGGTCACAGGCTTGATCTTGGATGTCATCACACTGGCTTTGGGGCTTCTCTGACATTGAAAGCTGATGGAAGGTCATTGCCAAGAGAAGATGGGATTAGAGATACTGTGGCCATCTTTGAAGCATACCGTCTAGTACGTCAATCATTCTCAACTTAGACATTTCTAATCGCACATATAATGCTCCTATGCAAACATGAAAACAGGAAAGACAAGGCAAGTCCCTTTTGAGATACACCTAAGTCACAGTCTTCTCAACAAAGGCCTCTTTCTGCTTTCTGCTTTCTTCATAGCCCACAACACACAGCCTCTATGAGATAAGATGTCATGAAGTGCCCACAAGACAAAGAAGAGGGTTAGGAGAGAGAATAGCAATCCAGATGCCATTTAGGTGAGAAGTGGCTTTGGGGCTAAGAACTTCCAGAAGCTTGGGTGTGGCTTGCTGGTGTGTGAGTGATCGGGTGAAGAAGTTGCCTGAGCAGCTGTTGTGTTTGCCAGGCACTGAGATGTAAGCCACTCAGCACTGGAAAGAGGGTGCTGGGTAGACCAGGATGAGTTGGTCACCCAAGGGAGGGCGAGGAGAAGAGTGTCCTCAGAAGAGGTTAGGTCAAGAGCCAAGGCTCTGCTAGTGAGGCAGGCTGGGAAGAGCCTTGCAGGTGGGCATCGGGTGCTCCTGTGCAGTGCCATGGAAGGCTGCTGGGGCAGGGACTTGGAGTGTTCTTGCTCTAGTGAGGACAATCAATGGGAGGTGGTGTGAAGTTCTATTACTTTTTAAACAAAAATCTTTATTTATTTGCAAGAGAAAGAGAGAGAGAGAGATAGATAGAGAGAGAGAGAAAGAGAGAGAGCTCCAGACACATGCACCACTTTGTACATTTGGCTTTACATGGCTACTGAGAAATCAAACCCAGGCTGTCAGATTATGCCAACAAGTGCCTTTGGCTGCTGAGCCATCTCTCCAGTCCCAACTGCTAATGTCAACTTGATTGGATTAAAGAATGCCTAGAGCATCCGTGAGGCACACCTCTGGGTGTGTCCATGAGGGCTATTCCAGAGAGGACTGAGAGGGGAAGGCTCATCTTGAATATGGGTGGCACCATCCCATCCTCTGGGCTGGAGTCCATGACTAAATAAAAGAGGAACAGAGAAGAAAGTGAGCCAGGCCCTGGTGTTCCTCTTTTTCTGCTTCCTGATCTACTGAGATCTTAGCAAACAGCCATCTGCAGCCACGTCCCCCTCCCCACCCATGAGAGACTGTATGCCCTCAAACCATAAGCCAAAACAAACTTCGCCCTAAAGTTGCTTCTATCAGTCATTATGTCCCAGTGATGAAAGTAACACTAACAGGTGGCTACTATGAAGTGTGAAGTCGGAAGGTGATGAGGGTGATGTTGGGTTTAGGAATCAAGTTAGGTGCATCCCAGGCCTGGGGCTCATGGATAGGATGGAGGTTGAGTTATGGCTTCTTGGTCTCTCCATACTGAACAGACAGGATCTAAATGATTTCCACAACACAGACAATGCTGTGAATTGCTAAGTGGGTGAGATTAAAGTGGTTTCTTGATAAAGTGAGAGCTTGCCAGAGGGGATTTCTGGGCCATTTTCTCCAGCACATCAATAGAAGTGTTAATCCTCAATCTAGATAGCAGAGTAATTCAACTAACAGGCTTGGGCACTAACTCTGCTGCAAGTCAGGGATCACAACTGCCAGCAGGCAGGCCTTGTTGTGAAGAATGTCAGGGACATGGACAGTCCGGTTCTGGCCCCTCCCCACAGTGGGAATGCAAGGGATGAAGAGCCCTGGATGGCCCTGGGGATTTTGTTGTCAGTGGCCAGCAGACCCTGCGAGAGCAGGAAGAAGCTATTATAGGCGAGATTCCTGCCTCTGACTATTTAGGACAGAAACTGTGATCTAAGAAAAGTGACCAGCAGGCAGATTGCCACTATCAAAACATTTATCTTTGAAAATAAGATTTTAAATAGAATGATCATATTGCTAAGTATCTTGAAAATAAATTCGATTTTCACAATGCTATGATTATTCATACTGATAGTTGCTTTCTAAGGAATGACTTTTTACTTCCACACAGTGTGCATGAGTATACAAATTTTATCTAAAAACTTGGAGTCTTCAGTTTTCTTAATTGAGAAGGTAGGGCATCATTTGATTGTCTCAATTTTATTTCCTTGGGTATTATTATAGTTCTGATATGAAATGCCCGCCCCCAAGGCTCATATGCTAGGTGCTTGGTCCATAGCTGGTGCAGTGTTTTGAGAGAATCAGAAAACTTTAGGGGGTGAGATTCAGCCGTAGGAAGCGGGTCACTGGGGAGCCTCTCGTTGGGGGCTGTATCTTGTTCTGACTCTGTCTTTCTTTTCCCCAGAACATAGAAAAAGCTGGGTATGGCCTCACACATCTGTAACCCTGGTCTATGGGTGAGGAGGGAGTGGAGACCATGGAACCACTGACCTGATAGACAGTGAGTTGAGGGAGAGACCATGTTGCAAAGATGGGTGAAAAGAGAAGAGCACTGATTGGAGAATGATGGAGGAAAGCACTGGATGTCAACCTCTGGTCTCCACATGCATGCTCACACCCCAACACATGTGAACATGCATGCCCACACACACATGAACATACATGTACATAACACACATGTGAACATGCATGTACACAACACATGCAAACATGCATGTGTGTAACACACATGTAAACTTGCATGTATGTAACATACACACACATTCACATCCAAGACAAAAGGTCTGTGAACATGCATGCCCATACCCATATACATGTGAACATGCATGTCCATAACACACATGTGAACATGGATGCTCACACCCCTACACATGTGAACATGCATGTCCATACCCACACAAACATGTGAACATGCATGTCCACACCCCCACACATGTGAACATGCTGGCTTGTCCTGGGTTGACGGATTGGCTGTGGTTATAGGTCTCTTGCTTATCCCACCACTCTCTACGGGGCTCCATGTGGATCCTCCATGGTAGGTCTGGAGTGGCTCATCTTTTGCCAGGATGTCAGCTATTGGCCTGAGACTCGTTGGTAGGGTTGGTAGAGCCACAGCTCTCTCGCTGCCTTCTGAAAAATACAAACAGAATCTCCATCAGAGATCAGTATAGGTTAACTGATATACACATTTCTGAATTGGCTAGATTCTATTGTGAGTAGCCTCTTTGTAAATCACTTGTAAAGTGCATTTTTCTTTGGGGGTCCCAAGATCTTGGTTTCCAATGCATTTCGCCCTGAGTCCCCAGTTCCAGTTAAGGGCTCCCCATCACTGAGTGGATTATTTGGCAGAATTAAAAGCTGTTGATTGCCTCCCCCAGGCTTTGGCACCTCCATTGCACAAGTGTTCATGTCTTGGTTTGCTGTTCTCTCCCAGTAGTAAGTGTGGTCAGCCTACTCATGGCGACAGACTGTGATTCATATCAGTGGTCTCTGTTTACTCCAGCTGTCATTGACCAGCTTCCCCTGGCAGCTTATGCAGTGCCTTCCAGCACTGCACTAACTACCATTTGGGGGCTAGTTACTATTTTGGACCTTGCAGGGTCTTTCGATGCTGATAGATGGCTTTTTGTGGTTTCTTCAGCAACAGGATCTTACCTCAGGCCTGGGGTGGGTATTCAAGAATTTTGACAGAGTCCTGTCTTTTGCAAGAAGAGAGAGAGAGAAAGAGAGAGAGAGAGAGAGAGAGAGAGAGAGAGAGAGAGAGAGGGTGTGTGAGGACCTCTAGCCACTGCAAATGGACTCCAGACACACACACCATTTTGTGGATCTGGTGTTACGTGGGTACTGGGGAATTGAACCTGGGTTGTTAGGCTTTGTAGGCAAGTGCTTTAACCGCTGAGCAATCTTTCCAGTCCCGAAGATTTTTCCTTTTCTTTTTCTTTTCTTTCTTTCTTTTTTTTTTTTTTGAGGTAGAGTCTCACTCTAGGCCAGGCTGACCTGGAACTTACTCTGTAGTGTAAGGCTGGCCTCAAACTCACAGTGCCCCTGCCTCTGCCTCTGCCCCTCAAGTAATGAGTTTAGAGGCCTACATCACCACACCTGGCCTGCATTTTCGGGTTTATTAGCTAAAGTTTACACCTTTCCCATTTCTTTTTGAGGTAAACTGCTTGTTTTTATACTTTGTTCCTTTAAAAATGGGACATTTAAAACAATTTATAGGAATTCCTTTGTGTACTATTTCTTTGTTGAAAAACTTTTTCTCAGAATTTCTGTATTTAAAATGTGTTTGAGCTGGGCGTGGTGGTGCACACCTTTAATCCCAGCACTCGGGAGACAGAGGTAGGAGGATCGCCATGAGTTCAAGGCCACCCTGAGACTACATAGTGAATTCCAGGTCAGCCTGGGCTAAAGTGAGACCCTACCTTGAAAAACAACACAAAAAATGTGTTTGAAGCTCTTATTGCATAGTTTTCCTGTTTCGATGTGATAAGTTATGTAAACTGTTTTTATTTAAAAGCCTTTTCTAGTTACAAAATACTTTTCTTTAATATTATATAATTATATTATTGTCTGTTGTTCTGACAGTAGCATATTTAATAATCATAGATTTCTAATACTATTTTCTTCCTCTTTCTTACTTTTCAAATTGTCTATCTTTTTTGTGTTTGCATTTAAATTTGTCTATTATAACTTCATTATAATAACGAGTCTTATTTCATTTATTTTCACAAATGAATTCCAGAATCATAAATCCCCTCTAATTGACAGTGCATTAAATTTATTAACTGGGGGAGAATTAGTTTGTAATGTGATGTTATTTTCTGCTCATCAGCCTTGAACTATACTGTGTCATTCATGAAGTGGCCACCAGGTGGGTGTAGGAGCAAAGAAGGTGAAGCTTGGTCCCTCTTAAGGCGCTTTGGAGAGACCTGGTAGGAGGTCCCTAGAGGAAGGAGGGTGAGCCTGCTGGACAGAATGAGGGTGTCATCTCTGCAGACTGGATCTTGTCCTTATTGTGCAGAACTTACAAGAAGTCCTATGTCACCTTCCCCAAGGTGGAGAAGATCTTCCCCCAAGAGACAGATGGCCAGGTCAAACCAGGTGATTTCTTTAAGCTGTGTAGCCGTCAGGAGAAGATGCAGAGTCCATGTAAGATCTGAGTCATCTACAGAATGCCTCTGAAGGGGCTCCAAGGACCAGGGAATTATTCTGTGTTGATCCCAGGGGATAGGAAGCATGTTGGGGACAAACATTGGACATAAGTTCCAGGCAGCCCAGGTGTCCCCAGTGTCACTCAGCAGCACAGGGCAGCCCTGTCCACATCACTGAGAACAAGCATGAGAAGGCTAATGAAGAATAAGCCCCCTCCTGGCGGGGGCTAAGTCCCAAAATAACTCCTGTGAAGTTACTGTGGAAATGGGAACCTGGGCCATGGCCATTCGGCACCTGCTGCTTCAACTTCCTGTAGCTTTAAGGGGAAGTAGAAGCCTCAGGATTTCCTGAAATGACCAATTGAGTCAATTCTTTGGGAAGAAAAGACTTGATTCAGGAGGCCTGCCGAGGGAAGGGAGAGGTGCCAGTGCACAGATCAGAAGCTCTCTCTCTCTCTCTCTCTCTCTCTCTCTCTCTCTCTCTCTCTCTCTCACACACACACACACACACACACACACACACACAGACATGTATGCACAGGAGCAGGGGATAGGCCTCATTCATTTCTCTCTCTCTCTCTCTCTCTCTCTCTCACACACACACACACACACACACACACACATCTTCAGCTCTCCTTTTGTCTGGAAGAGTATGGATTCTTTTTGTACCAACATAATCATGGGGTTCTGGGGAGGTATTTATTCCCATCTCCACGAGCTCTACCTCTAAAGCGAGTGCAGGGGATCCAAGGTTCTTGGCTGCTGTTTGTGATGCAATATGGCTGGAGGTCATTCCTCACCCCACTTTCCATGCCCTTGCAGAGGAGCTGTCCTGGTGGATCCAAGGAAGGGCTCAAATATATAGCCAGAGAGCTGAGGCCATCCACAGCTTCAATGCTGGGCACCTCATAAGAACTGCAGAGTTTCCCAGGGCTTGCCTGGGCTGTGACTCACCCCACCACAACCACAGGTGCTGTGTCAAGACCTAGCCTCAGGAGCAGCGTGGGGTAGGGTCAAATTCTTACAGCTCTCCTGGGTCAGCAAGCACTGTGGACCCAGATCTCCACACACTTCGAACCTTTCATCTCAAATACTCCTCTTTCCCCTTGCTCACTTAGTGCAGTATCTGACCTACACCTCTTTGCCCAGGTCGGTTAATTTATGTCACCTGCCTCACTCACATCTAGCACTTTTCCTTCTGAAGGACACCCCAAAAGTTGGAGGGGAAAGCAGCTTTGAGAATGGACCCTCCATTACAAGCTTAACTCCTAGCTGCCAAGGTGATCAGTTAGCCTCCTTCATCAGAGACACAGTGGGCTTCAGTAGAATATTAAGTATGTGTTTTGTGTTGAACAAACAGAATTAGCAAGGCTACGACTCACTGAAGGCATTGCCTCTGTGCTTCCTTTCAACAAATGGTAATCAGAGTAATGACAATTTATTGGATGGCCCCTATAAGTTCAACTCCTAGCTAAGCTTTTGCCATTTTCTGTTCCATTTGATCATCATTAATTTCAGGAAACTAACTTGGGCACACCTTGTAACTTACTCCAAGCCTGATTTCATGATTGATTTTATTAATTATTCTATGCCGTTGTATCATAAATCAGTGTGATGAAATGATCATACTATAATATAAAGCTCAAAAAGTGAGTCCAGTTACAATATGTTCATGTGTTAAAATTCTCGATAAATTTTGAAAGATGTGAGTCTGAGGGCTGCTCTGTAACTTGTGTGAAAATTCCGATCTCATTCCAAAGGCAATTTGAGAGAGTTAGGCTATGAGAGCTCTAAGGCATTATTAAACGTCTGTCATTGCTGACATTGGAACACTCCTTCCCTTTCCTGACACACACCACAGCACCTCAGTGTCAGCTGTCATCAAGAAAAATGTTCTCAAATGGAAGTCAAAATGTTTTATTCATTCTGAGATAAGAGTCTCTCACTCTGTAGTCCAGGCTGGCCTTGAACTCACAGTGATCCTTCTGCATTAGCCTCCAAAATGCTGGGATTACAGATGTGGATCATTACAGCCAGCTAAGATGTGGGTTCTACATGCTATAGCTATTGGGTGCCTCTTCTCTCAGGTCTTTGCAGTGGTACTTGTATGTATACACATATGTGTATGTATGTAGAAATACAGACACCTGAGTAAAGATATGAATGCGCCACAGTATGTTTATTAATATACTGACCTTATATAGATGAGGCACGTCCATGTCTAGTTAAAACTGTGTTATACAGTAATTTCTCTAATTTCAATTTAGTTCCAGAATTCATTTTAGCTTCTCGGTTTCCATATTTGGAACTCATTCTTCTGACCATCAGGAATCTGGATCCGATTATCTGTAGTATACTTACTTGTGTGATCAATCATTCTATATCCAATCAACATCAATGGCCACCAGCATCTCTCCTCCCCCCTTCCCACCATATGATGTCCTCGGACACTCTATTCTGGACCATCATGGTTTGAACTCTCACTCTATCCTCCGGGCAGAAAGGAGGATAGAGAGCTTACTTTGCTATGCCACACATCATGACTTTAGCAATCAAATTGCTCGGAAAAGGAAGGAAAGAGATTAGAATGTGCATACCAATCCCCCCTTCATGAAGATGAGGCAAGCTCTTATAGGACTGTTTCATGTGATATTCTCAATGAGGTCTTGCTTCAGCTGAGTTGGGATGGACTAAATCCCATAATGAGATCCCAAAATTCTTGTACCAAAAACTTCCCAAAAGATATTCATTGTTCAAAGACTTCAACAGCTGCAATTTGTTAATAAGGATCCTGTGGGTCTGTGGCCCCACCACCCTGAACTCGTCTAGTCTCCTCTGATCTCGGAAGCTGAGCATGGTCAGACCTGGTTAGTACATGGATGGGAGGATCCTGTGGGACATTTGGTTAAAATCCCTGCGGGTTGTCCCTCGTCTCTTGAACCTGTAGAGAGGACCTTGAGATATGTGCGCTGGAGTCCTCTGGGAGTTCTCACCTTGGCTCCATGGAAAGGCACAAGACAATTGTAAAGTGGGACCTGATCATCCTGGGTCCTCTTACACACATTTTAGGACATCTTCACATTGTCCACCCATATCCTCAAGGGAAAGGCTACACTGTTTAGGGAAGGTCCTGCCAATGCAGGTAGCCAAGGGGGCTTTGTGGGAGAATGAACGTGGACTGAACGCTCTGTGCTGGTCAATCCTCCCTCTTTGGGGACGTCCAGAGATGAGGACTCTCTGCCTCCTCGCAAGTCCCAGAACCATGGGTACAGCTGGAAGGCTGGAAGGGCTTTTGTCCCAGACCTCATCAAAATCCCCGATTCCCTGATAAGGAGAGGAAGTGGCTGCCTCAGGAATTTGATCTTTGATAACCCGTTCCACTGCCCTGGTGGACTGGGCGCGCAGCTGCAATGTGCTGCTGCCACTTGTCCCACAAGGCCGAGGCTGCTGCAGGCTCAGAAGGAATGTGTGTCCACTATTTGCTGCTGAAAGGCTGGAAAGAGAAGCAGAAGCCAGGATACGTCAGGGAGGCTGAGCTTCTGTGATGAAAAGGGCGTGAGTGTGAACCTCCCTTGGGCAACAAGTGGGGATGGGGTCCCCACATGGGGAAGCCTGGTTTCTTAAAAGAAATAGGAGATCCATTTTTCTGTTCTTTAAACTTTCCTATCTGATTCTCTTTAATCTTTCAACCTGACCTTTCCTAAAACTGTGTTTAAATAAGCTAAAGTTGACAGGACATCTTGTCCCCTTGGGGACAGGGAGCAGCTGTCCTCTGGCCTCTGTAAGGCAGCTGGCAACCCAGCCCAGACTCTTCAGCTAACAGCCAGGGCTGGTGGGAGGGGGAGAGGCATATTTTCAGAAGTGTAGAAGCAGATTCTTGGCTCCTAAACTCTGAGAAGGAAGGGAAAACGTACGTCACTAAGAAAAAAAATAAAACCAGACACACACCTTCTCCATTCCTTTGGGCAATTTATTAATAGAAAGAGCCCTAGCTTAAGTGGCAGAAGATTTGGGAGGTTTGCCCAAATTTTGCTACCTACTGGTACTGTCCAGAGAAGAGACTCACCTGCAGCCCCACCCTTTAGTTATATAATAAATAACCCATCAAGAGGCAGCCGAGCTATATGAAGGGGCTGTGGGAAAGACAAAGGCAATGAGGAGGGGGTGTTATTAGTGGCCACTTCTTCCTGGAAATGGTAAAGCCCATTCGAGAACGCACACTGGGGTCTTTCCTTCAGGCTTTAGCTCCTATTCATGTATTCCTAGGTGCTTAGTGCACCAGCTTTCTCCTAATTCCTAATTAATAGTGGAAAAACGAGAATGTAGTTTCAGCCCAAGCGTCCATCAGCCTTGTTACCACAAGTTGAGAGGGAGCCAGGTGCATGCTGGGTGGGCACAGGTCAGGAAGACGAAGGTGGGCGACTGGCTGAAACTGTCAATCCAGGGTGAAGAACTCAGGCCACACAGAGCGGGGTTCAAGTCCTACTTCTGTTAGAGACACTTACCTGAATGAATCATGTGCCATTCACTTAGGCAAGGACATCAACCAGTCCAGAGTTATAGGTTAGTCATTCTGTTTATGAAGAATCCTCCCTGCTAATTTTTCTTCTTTAGGTATTTCAACAGTTAAAAAAGAGAAAATAACATAAATATTTAATAATAAGAGTCTGGCTAACCAAAATTTAGAAATATGCAAATAAATGGATTTTACAGTGTTTAATAAAAACCATCCAAGTGCAATGGACATAAAATACCTTCAGATCATATCGTTTAATTTAAAAAGTCTTTCACAAAGCGGTTCCCACATCATGTAGAAAAATCAGAAGTTACACATTGAAATCATCTTCATGATAGGATGAAAGTTAATAAAATAATTATTTTGCCTTTTTTCTTCCTTTCTTTGTCTTTTAAAATATATTTATTTATTTGTGAGCAGAGAGAGAGATAACATATGGGCACCCTGGAGCCTCTTGACACTATAAGCAAATTCCAGATACATTAAACATGTTGCTTTAATGTATCTGGCTTTATGTGGGCTTTTATGTGGGGAATCAAACCCAGGCTCACAGGTTTTGCAAGCAAGTTCCTTAAACTTCTGAGCCATCTCCCTCGTCCCCTTTTGCCTTTTTGTGTATGTGTGACATTGAGGCCATTTAGGGGTGACAGAGTCCTGAAATTAAAACCAAGGCATGAAGGAATGTTCTTGAGCCTGTCCGTACAGTCTCTGCTTTGCTGGAGGTCAGAGAAGAATCTGGCTTCTCATCTCTTTATGCTGAAAGGCTATTTTCCTTGAACTACACCTCTGTAGCAAGGAGTTCCCTTTACTAGAATATTCCTTTTCCTAGATTCCTAAAAGGATTACACCTGAACCCCTAAACTCTATAATCACTATAATAAAACATAGAATCCTGGTAAAGGGGCTGATCAGTTCCACCCCAATACATAACCTAAAAAGACCCCATTCTGGGTCTCTAGATGGGATTTTTCATTTCTAGGAACCCTAATCTTGCCTCCTCTTGGGCAGGAACCCTCTGTATTCTTTCCTCTTTCTCTTAACTGCTTTAGCTCTATAATCCCTATAATAAAATCTCTCTCAATTTATTCTTTGTTCTGTGGATTTCACTTATTTGAATTCATAAGACATGAGCCTGAAGGCCACTGACTCTAGTGAAGTTTTGTGTGACTGTGAGTTAGGCACCCTACTTCCTGAGTTACAGCCCAACCAAGAGCTAAGGAAGGCTGTGGGGCTCTCAGAGACAACCTGAATTCTTGTATCCATGTGGTGTGTATATGCATAGTGAGCATATGCACTTGTGGGTGCAGTTTCACATGCTGTGTGTGCATGAACACGGAGGTCAGAGAAAAATAGCATGTGAGCTCTTCTATAACTTTTCATATTGCTTCCTTGAGACAGTGTCATTGAATTTGGAACAGCCAGTTTCTATCCCCCCCATCATACTGGTTGAACCAGGAGCTTGGGTGATCCTTATGTATCTGCCCCTCACAGGACTGGGGGGGGGGGTTTACATGGATGCTGGGGGTCAAACTTAGGACCTCTCAGACTTTCATGCAGCAAAGCACTCTTATCGCTGAGCCATCTCCCTTGCTCCTTTTGATTCTTAAAGTTGAATTGATACAAGGTATTGTATATAACTCACCACCTAAAGTTTATAATTTAATGACTTGTCATGTATCCACAGAGTTACACAACCTTCCTCACAGTCAACTGTAGAACATTTTCCTCACCAAACCAACAAACCAAGAAGAAAAAAAAGAGAGAAAGAAAGGATGGCAGGCATACTTTATCACACCTCATGCTTGAAGAAACACAACGAGATGACTGAAGTGTTCTCCTAATCCTTATTTCCATGTTATGTTTTGCAGAACACTTTTAATTCAGAATCAGTAATTGTAAGTAAAATGATTTTTGTATGACAGATATAACTTCCAAACAGGCAGGTGAAATGAAGCCATGGGCATTTTTTAATTTTTCTATAATATTTATTTATTTGCAAGGAGAGAGAGAGCATGAGAATGAATGGGCTCAGCAAGACCTCTAGCCACGACAAACAAACTCCAGATGCATGGGCATCTGGTTTTTAGTGGGTACTGGGGAACCAAACCTAGGTCTTCAGGCTTTGCAAGAAGTGCCTTTAACCATGGAGCAATCTCTCCAGTCCCCATGGGCATTATTTTTAAAATATATATGACAAATAAATAAAATAAATAAAAGTATTAAAAATAAGACTAGTTTCCATAACTGTGATAGCCACCCATATATACCTACCTATAAAACAAAGCATATGTCAAGTTGATCCACATGAAGTTTAAAATATTTTTAACATTTTAATTTCTCTCTCTCTCTCTCTCTGTGTGTGTGTGTGTGTGTGTGTGTGTGTGTGTGTGTGTGTGTGTGCATGTGGAGGTCAGAAGACAACCTTGGGGTGTTGGTCCTTACCTTGATTTTGAGACAAAGTCACACTTGTTGTTTTGGCTCTGCCTCCCATTGCTATAGACACATTGGGATCATAGATGTGTGCACCGCTTTGCTGTATGTGGATCCAACTTATTGGCAGGCTTACAGAGAAAGCACCTGTAACTGATAAGCCATATCCCCAGCCCATATTCTCACCACTTAAAAAATTATTTATTTGCAAGCAGAGAGAGGGAGAGGGAGGGAGGGAGGGAGGGGGAGAGAGAGAGAGAGAGAGAGAGAGAGAGAGAGAGAGAGAGAGAGAGAGAGAGAGAGAGAGAGATATGCCAGGGCTTCCAGCCATTGCAAACTTTGTGCATCTGGCTTACATAAGTACTGGGGTATTGAACTGGGGTCATTAGGCTCTGGAGGCAAGCGCCTTAACTGCTGAGCCATCTCTCCAGCACTTTTCACCATTTTGACAAACAAAAATTCTGAATTTCAACTCACTTTGAATGATTCAGACCACTAGAAAAGAAAAAGGAATTTTATTGCATGATGATGGGAATGTTAACCGTGTACCAGTTTAGGACTTAACATATTTTATAGCCAGCATTGGTGCTGATTGTACAGTCACCTATGAGATAGTAGCAGTCGAAGTGAAGTCCATTTTACAGATAAAAATGTCTCACAGAGATTCAGAAATCAGTTCAAGTTTATATGGTCAAAAATAGTCTTATTGTGTGATATACAAAAAGGTCTGATATAAAAACGTTATGCTCTTATATATCATATTAAATGAACCCCTAAAGGAACTGGAGCTAAAATAAGGACTACGGAATTTTTTTATTTTTTATTTTTAAATATTTTTATTTATTTGCAAGCAGAGAGAGAGAGAGAGAGAGAGAGAGAGAGAGAGAGAGAATGGGCATGCCAGGGCTTCCAACTGCTGCAAACTAACTCTAGATGCATGTGCCACTTTGTACATCTGGCTTTACATGGGTACCGGGGAATCAAACCCAGTTTGCTAGGCTTTGCAGGCAAGCACTTAATTGCTGAGCCATCTCTCCAGCCCTATTTTTAATTTTTATTTATTTATTTGCAAGCAGAGAGAGAAAAAGAATAGGCATGCCAGGGCCTCTAGCCACTGCAAACGAACTCGAGATGCATGTGCCACTTTGTGCAGCTGGCTTTATGTGGGTAATGAAGAATTGAACTCAGGTTGTTAGTCTTTGCAGGCAAGTACCTTAACCACTAAACCATCTCTCTAGTCAAAGGACTACAGAATTCTTATCTGAATGTCCAGCACCTGGTATAATGTTGAATAGACACTAGAGAAAGAGACACAAGCAGGAGGGCAGGGAGAGAACAGTGAATTCTCGTAAAGGGGTAGAAGCATGAAGGCCTTTCTGTATCTTCCCATTGTATGTATTCTTAAGATGCAGAGCAAGCGCCCTTGGGTGCTATAACAACTCCCACCCAGTTCCATGTTTTTGCTCCCAGAAGCTCTGGAAAGATGAAATGCCACTCAATCACCCATCAACTAATGTCATGGGATCCTAATCCCAAACCTTCAACCTGTTGAAAAGACTCAATTCCTCATTATGTTCCTTTCTTTCCAAGTCTCCTATCCAACCATCAGCTAGTGAAGAGATAATATGTGAACTCACAGAAATTGAAGAGTCATTATGAGCCTCGGTAGTAGAGGAAGCATAGTATGATCAGTGTCCCAGTTAAAATTCTATCGAGTGCCTGTTCAGGCAGTCTTTGGGTGAGTGATTGGGGTTTCATGAGTTCCGATACCTCCGAGTTTACCAACAGCAACTACCAGCTGCTAAACTGCCCGCGTGTGAATCACTTGACTCCATCTTGTGATGAATTTCCTTTCCCAAAGTTCTGTCATTGTAACCCATCGTGTTATAAATTTTGCTTGCAAAATGTGTGCTGGCAACTACTTCTGAAGCTCTCTGGAAATCCTGACATCTGCCACTGTTCTTTGGGTAATGGAATGATACAAGTCATTCTCATTAAGTCATGGGTACCAAAGGGTGATGCCGAGTTCTTCCAAAGTATTCTGGAAGAGCATCATGAAGCCACCCACCAATGCTATCAGACACTGCCTGCTGCATGAGAGGAGAGATAGAGCGAGTGTGACTGGGCCGGCATGTACATCATGACTAAAATTAGTTTCCAATGTGACATCTCGTTTCTGCCTCTCTGGATTCATCTGCAGTTTTCCCCATACATGGTCCATTCTGAAAGAATCCACATTCAGAGGTCTAAATGTCAATTGCCCTGAAATTCTGATGGTGAATGAATGTGAAACTCCCCCAACAGACCTGTACAATCTTATCACCATGGCCAGGAAGCAGCCAGGGAGTACCATGGCCTTATACTGAAGTAAGGCTTGCCTTCTGCCCTTGTAAAGCAAAGTCACAGATACTGAGCATGGTCTTCGGGTTGGCACTTCATCTCACAGACAGATTTCCAATGTGAAATGGAGCCATCTTGATGTTGCCTACTAGCAACCTAGAGAAGTCAGAGATTAGAATGCTAGAAACGCATCCAGCAACCCAAGACCCGCTGCTGCAGAGACCCGCATGGCAAGCAGGCTCCCCGCATCTTGCTGCAGAAACCTGCGCCTGAGGCTGGACCTTGTCTCTGCTCTGGTGATGTCTCAGTCACTTTACCAGAGTACTGCTTGAGAGGGCATCACTCTCAACAACCTCTGGTGAATATTTACTGAGGACCAGCTGTTTTTCTGATAAAGCATAAATAAATAAATAAATAAGGCAAAAGACAAGATCATATTTTGTAACTATTACTGGAGGTATTACTTCCCAATCTCAACCATTGAATGTCATTCTTTCTCCCTTAAAAAAACTTTCCAGAGATAACCTCAAGAATATGTGAAATAAGTGATTACCTTAGTTAGGTCATAAATATATTTTTGGCATATGGTGGAATTAAAACATTTGTTTAATACAGAGAAGTTAAATGTCAAAGGCATGTGTAGACAGAATGATACATACCATCAGGCTTACTTTCATCCCAATTAGCTTTTTGTTTTGATTATTAAAAATGTATTCATTTATATAATCTATTTGTTGACAATTTCATACATGTAAATAATGTATTTGATCATATTCACTTCAATTACCCTCTCTTAGCCTAGGCCCACTCCAGCTACACCCATTATTCTTCCTCACTTGTCATCTTTTTCACTTTCTGCTTTTATTTTAAGACAGGAGGCCTAACATGTAGCCCATGGTGGTCTTGAACTCAAGGCAATCCTCTTGCTTCAGTCTCTGGAGAGCATGAACCACCACGCCCAACTTTGTCTGAACTATTGATTCCAATTCTAAAAGCCAATGTTCAATAGAATATTGAAATCTATACTATCTTAAATTATTAAAACCACTAACAACCTACGGAATCTGTTGCAATGATGCCATCCAAAACATTTTCCACTTGGAAACCATTCCTTGCCTGGCTTCCTCATTCACTGAGATCTGGGTTAACTGTCAGGCCTTAACTCAGAGTGTCTGGAAAGTTTTATCTGGATAGAGTCATTTCACTTTTTGGAATTTCCATTTACCTGGTCATATTAAAAAGACAGCTTTTATTTGTCTACCTTGATAAAATACACACACACACACACACACACACACACACAAAACACACTCCAAGCCCATAATTAGGAAGAGAGGGAGGGAAGATGGGAAGAAGGGAAGGGAGGGGCACACAGCACATAAACACTTGGCAAACCTCTATTATCAAGGACCCCTTTTCCTTTACTTCTGCTGACACTAGTCATTTCATTCCCATCTTCATCTCCATAAAAGGACAGGCAGGAGGACATCTCATATTTCTCTTGGTTGGCAGACTGCAGTTTTCATTACTTTCTTTTCCTTTTGCAGACACAGCTAATGAGGACTTGCTTGGAGTTCATGGCTTGACCTTTTCCAATAGTTACAATAGCCAGTATAATTCAATGGATTATCCCAGTTAATGAGACTCTCATTAAGTTAGAGTGAACTGTGTATTTATCCAGTTTTTTTAAGTTCTAAGCAGTTTTCAAAAGCTTTTGAATCACAGAGTAGGTCATGCCAAAATATATAGAAGATATTAAATTTAAAGTGGGATTTCATTCATAGGGAAAATAAACACTTTCAAAACCTAAAGCTGAATAGATCCCTTCATTCATAAACACAATGACCAGAACTGAGCCTCATTATGCTAAGCACTGTTGTCCCTGCTTTATGATGACAAAATTAAGGCTTTGAAGGTTAAGAAAAAATTACCAAATTAGAGCAAGAACCTGGCATCTGCCCACAGGATCACACTCTGAACAGTGGGAAACCCCGAGCTAGATGTTATTTTATTCTACAATACATTTTGTTTGATATGGCTGAGCTGGTTTTGTTTTGTTTTCGTTTCTCAAGAGGAAAATTAATTAATCTGAAAATTAGCTTCTTAGCTAACGTAGAAATACCCCTTAGCTGCCTGGGTAATGAACTGGGTAAGAGTCTCTGCAGGAAAATCCCTAAATGCTGACCACTTTTTGAAAAAGTCCCAGGAGCTGTGTCCTCCAGTGGTGCATCGATAGCCGTGGCTGGAGGAGAGAATGGGATTTGATGAGGGATCCTGGAGAGGAAGGGATGGAAGAGGTCTGCAATACTGATTCAAAGGAGATGAAGATACTATTACATAATTTGCCGGAAGAGTCAGCTATTCGTTCATTTGTAAATCATTCATTGCAGCCAGTAAAGCTTGCTCATCAGCCATAATTCAGCAGTGAAGGAGAAGGCAGTCCTCTCTCAGGAGGAATTGTGCAAGCAGCACAGGTTCAAGAGCAGAACCATCACAGAACATGGCCTGCTCCTCCCAGACCTTCTGGCTCTGGTCTCAGCAGCCACCTCCACCTCGAGGCTTGCTCAGTGGGAAGACCCCGTCATTCACAGAGCCTGCCCACCTTTCTTCATCTCTTTTAAAGGAGCATGCTCAGAGTTCATTCATACTGAGCAGCCAGCATACCCACCATCATTCCCGTGGTTCTGCTGGCTCAGACATTGCAGACATACTTCCAATGTTCCAATGTGCTGAAATTCAAAGGAAGATTGAATATGATGACTATGGAAACAGCTCTGCTCCTTTGCATACAGACTGGTGAAGGTTCTAAAAGAAGTTGCTTAAGGTGGTTTTTTTTGTGTTTGTGTGTGTGTGTGTGTGTGTGTGTGTGTGTGTGTGTGTGTGTGTGTGTGTGTTTTGCTATGCAATGCTGAATTTACTTGGGGGAAATTGTGTTTTTGGAATATTCACAAGTGTCGGGATTTATCTATATCTTCAACTGTTTCACTCTGTAAGTCACACCTAAGTCTTCTTGGTGGACTTCAGCTTCAGTAATTCTGCCTTCTTAACTGGTAGACCTCATCGCCCTATTTCAGCCCTCACTTGTATGTATGTGTGTGTGTACCTTGCATGGATGCATGTTTGTGTGTGGGAACCTGTGTGGGTGGGCATGCATGTGTGGGAATATATATGTTGAAACACGACATCAATGTCTAATGTCTTCCTCAATCACTCTGCACTTTATTCTTTGATGCAGGGTCACTGGCTAAACCTAGAGCTCACTGATTTGGCTACGGAGCCCAGGTACCCCCTGCCTCCACCTCCCCAGTGCTGGAATTATGGGTGAATGTCACCACACCAACATTTATGTGGATGTTGGGAATGCAAACTCAGGTCCTCATGCTTGCTTTCACGGTAAGCACTTTACCCCAAGTAGCCATCTCTCCAGCCTAAATGTTCTAAGTGAAAAAGTTCCTCACAAGCCCCCCCCCACTACTAATTTTCTAATTTTTACCTTACCTGTTAGTGAAAAGTAAGTTAGAAACCAAGATTTTCCATGTCCACTCAGCTCTGGGTATATGGGGTCAGACTTCTTGAGTTAGGATTTTGGTTCTACTAATGGTAGCGCATTCTATGATACACATCTTAAGTCTCTTCTCTGAGCCTCAGTTTCCTGGAGTGCTGAGTATTGACCTAATAGACTGTGAGAATTAAGAGGTCATTCGTGTAAAGAGTTCAGTGAACGGCTAGGCACTAGATCCTTCCTGTCAATCATCATCGGTACATCTCCACCATTCCTTCTCCCCACCCAATCCTGCCTCTACTTTTCTTACCCGATGGACTTGTATCTTGCTGTCTAGAGGGAGAGAAGAATATTCAGTATGAAGTTTTTCAACTTCCCTTACTCCTTCAAAGGTGGTGGGAACTGACAGAGGGTTCCTGTCATGGTTTGATCCAGGTGTCCCCCACAAACAAATGAATGTGTTCTGATAGATCAATCCTCAGCTGATGGCAGTTTGGGTTTTACAACCTCGATGAAGCTGTGTTGTCAGGGGTGGGCTTATGGGGTTATAAGCCAGCTTCCCCTTGCCAGAGTTTGGCATACCTTCCTGCTGCTGTTTCCAATACTGTGGCAGAGGTGATGTCCAGCCCTCTGCTCATGCCATCGTTTTCCCTGCCAGAATGGAGTCTCCCCTCGAGTCCATAAGCCAAATAAACTCATTCCTCCACAAGCCGCTTTTGTTTGGGTTCTTTCTGCGCAGCAACTAGAATGTTGACTGCAACAGTTCCCCTTCTATATCTTCTTTCTCCCCAAACAATGCTCTCTACTGCTGTGCCCTCCCTCCTTCTCATCAGCCCTCTTGGGGATGTGGAGTATGTTTAACCAAGTGATTGGGCTTTGGGGTTGAACAGTGCTGACATCAACCTTCCTCTTCCTGGCTTTCCCACCAGCATCTTCTGTTCAGTGGAGGTGATAGACCCAAGGTCATAGATTTGGAAGAGAACTAGATGAGACGATGGCCCCAAAGCATGGGCATTGTTGCCTGGCACAGAGCAGGACTGAGTAAGTGATAGCTTTCTATTGTATCTTATGTTGGCTGGCATCGCAATGTCTTTCCTGGCAGGCTAATGCCACTGTGCACTACACAGTGCAGGTGCTTAATAAACATTTGTTTGAGTGGTGGTGGTGAATGGTGAATTGTTGACCATGATAAGCTGCCTCTGGCTGGGGCTCAAGATTCCTGTCTCCTCTCAGAGCCACTCAACCTCACCACCACAAGATTCAGAGAGCATTTTTTAATGAAAAGTTGGGTGCACTGGGTGAAATCATTCTGTTTCCATGAGGATTTTTGCCAAACCTAATGTGGTCCCCTGATGACCCGGATAGACCGCACAGAGCAATAATTATGCTTTGGTCCAGAACACAAGAGCAGTAGCTGTCTTGTCTTCTCTTTTCTCTGGATCACTTATCAGTCCACGTAAGAAAGACAATGTTAACCGAAGCACAGGAAGAAGACCAAGGGGCCCAGAGAAGCCCCTCCTTGGAAGGAGGGTACACCCTCCTAACTGGAGAATGCTCAGCTCTTGCTGTCCCTTCAGTCACTTGGATGACCAGGGTTCCCATAAACGAAGCCCTACCCAGATTCCTCAAAGTACTGTCCAGAAGAAAAACATCCAGAAACCCGATATTGTCGAAGGGGTCCACTACTGCAGGTGGACAAGGCAGGGAACAGCAGAATGATGGCATGAGGCAACCAGGGGGATTATTGTGCACTCGGTTTTGCAGAAGATTGTGATGGTTAGGAAGGATAATATCCTTACATTAAAAGCTGATCTCCTTGGTTATATTTAAAGCTAATTTTCAGTAGAATAAGTTACAAAACCAAGAGCAGATAAATAAGTGGTATGATGTTCCATATTACAGATGCACACCTCTGTTACCCATCATTGAGCATGTTCTGTGTGCCAGGCTCCTTGCTGGGACCCAAGGATACATGAATGGAATATACTTCTGACCTCAAGTTGTCTGTGTTATGTGAGAAGACAGACATTCTAACCTTATCGCAGAGAAGCTGATACAACTGAGAAGTATGTCAACCATGCGACAGAGCGTGGCCACTCTTCTCCTTGGCGTAATGGACAGGAAGCAGCTTTGGGGATTATTTTTATCACAAATTTGGTTATTTGGCTTGACTACAAAGTTTGTGTGGGAGTTTTGTCTTTGCTAAGCCAATGATTGCTGAGTAGCAGGGTGACAGAATCAAGACAACTATAGAAGAAATCTTCTAGGGAAAAAAAAGGCTTGAGTATTTTCATAATGGAGTGACCCTGGTTTGATTCAGCTGTCCTGTTGGCTATTTAAGGAATCCGGTTGTTAGCCTTCACTAAAATGCCTTGTAGGTGCTGTGATCAATCCCAGCCACACCGAGTCCCCAGGAGAAATCAGCCAATGAACCCTAAACCTCCTAGCCAGGATGCATCATTTGCTGGCAATTTTGTGGGCATGTTTAGGACCAAATACGTGGCTTTGGTGCTACAGGCAGGCAAAGTGCAAACCACATCAGAAGTGGCTTCATTGAAGGCATTTGTCAAACTCCCCCTTGTGACTTAGCAGCTGGATTTGCATTGCTTCATAAGGATTGCTTAAGCAGAACAGTTGCCTCACGAATCACATGGAACTTGTCATTAGAGTAGAACTTGACTCTTGTAACCTGACTTGTTTCGTGGAAGCTCATTCTTTGAAGGCATCCATTCTGGCATGCAATTTTTTAAACTTGTCAAGTGAAAGTTGTTAGCAACGGGGGGGGGGGGGAGGGCTGACATTGATAAGGCAGGTGCTATTTTTTTTCCCTTCTCCCTTCTCTTTCCCTGCCCAGGGGAAAGAAGCCAGCCAGGTTGACCTCTGGAATCCCTTCCAGCCCATGGTTCTAAGTCATTTAGTTTCTGCAGTGGACTGAGATGGTGGGAAGCTAGCTAGCCTATAGCTTTCTTTATGATGAAACATTCTCAGACACTGACATTCACTGACGGACTCGGTTGAGCTGAATCTTTTTCTAGGACGTCATGTTTCTTTTTCTTACAGGTGCCTTTCATTTTGTAATAGTCATATTCCAAGTTCAATATCACCAATGTGATTTGTCTTTGACCTTGTAGACAACGTCCTGTAGATGATTGCTGTGTTCTTCCAGAATATGTTTATACTGAATTCCATAGATGTGGTAATTATATTTTATAAGAAAGAAAGGAAAAGAAGAGAGACAGAAGGAGGAGGAGGAGGAGGGAAGAAAGGAAGAAAGGAGAGAGGGAGGGAGGAAGGGAGGGAGGGAGGGAAGGAAAGAAGGAAGGAAGGAAGGAAGGAAGGAAGAAGGAAGAAGAGCAGATTCATATTTGGCCTGTTATTTAGAGGAAATAGGACAGAACACTTGAAGTTGAATCTGACCTAGGAAATCAAAGCACAATAGAGGGTTCTTTCAGGTTTCAGGGTAGCAAAAATTAGCATGTTGTACAAAGACAGCCTCTAATATATCTAATTCAGGTTTATAATCATAGCATAGT
This sequence comes from Zapus hudsonius, assembly GCA_004024765.1. Classification (NCBI taxonomy): domain Eukaryota; kingdom Metazoa; phylum Chordata; class Mammalia; order Rodentia; family Dipodidae; genus Zapus; species Zapus hudsonius. The sequence goes on from PVHP010007584.1 coordinate 22,565, forward strand.
TTATTCACTTTCTCAGAGTCTGACACAGACATCTTAGAGAATTAGGAGGAAACAGTGACAAGTGTGTGACTCCAAGTTCCTGCAACCAGTTGCCCCTAACTTGGGGTGCTTTATCTAACCTTTTGGGCCTCAAGTTCATCTACACAAAAAATGGGGAAACAGGTTCCACCTTATACAATGAGACTTGTAGTGGCTGGAAATAATGGGGCTCCACTGTGGGCCCTGTGGTGCCCACATTCTTAGGAAAAAAATTATTTTGAGGAATATGCTCATGATGGGATATCTAGGAACCCAAATCAAAACAACTTGAGAGTTGTTCATTTTCTTCCCTAGAAGAATTGCATTCACTCGCATCTCTTCGTTTTTCTCCGAGCTGCTTTGCAAAGCTGAGTGTGCTGTGAGGCGTGAACGGCAGTTTATCTTGCTGAGAGTGTGGGATAAGCCCTCAGCAGCCTCTGGTGTTAAAGGGCTTGGCTTATCTGTGTGGTGGCACAGCGCCCTGGCTGGGTTTGTGCCTTTAACTTGGCTGTCTGGTTGTTGCTTAGCACAACTGTCAAACACCTCTAGTGACTGTAAGAGCACACTAGGGAACTGTCTACCCCACTCCCAGGAGATTCTAGGTCAGTGGGCATTTTCATTTTTAGCATTTTTGACCAGAGAATAACTTTTTAAAAAGCTTGTTAGTTCTGACAACAATTAATATATGTCTTAAAATGAAAACAATGCCATCTTTGGTCACATGTAAAAGATGGATTTTGTCTCATTCTAGGCCATGCTTGTGTTATTGAAGGAGAATTAGATGGAACCAACTGGATTTAAAATGTTCTTGTGGGACTCACTATTCCAAGGAGCTCTTGACGAAATGTTTTCTCAACTTAATGATCATTATTTTTTGGATCATTTTTTGATATACAATGTAATGTATACACTTTTTCTAAATGTGAGGGTTCCCTTTTACTTTTCCTATAGAGAAAACAGGGATAGAAAAATCACTTGTCTCTGTTATTCATGGGATTTTCCTGGAGAGGCACCTGATCTTAGGGCAAAAGGAAACTTTACCCAAGACTTCTTTCAGACAAAGGTTCAAAACTGCTCTTTCATATGAGGCCCTAGTTCTCTGGATTTGATTTTTTTTTTTTTGAGTCATGGTCTTTTTCTAGCACAGACTGGCCTCTAGTACACAGTAATCCTACCTCAGCCTCCTGAGTGCTCTTATTAATGACATGAGCCAGGACATCCAGATTTAGATTTGATTTTTTTGCATAAAGTAATCAATACTTCTAATAAATGGTTCCTTCCACTGTTCACTTAAAAGTTTATCTTTTCTTTATTGATCTGTGATGTTGACTATTTAAATTTTTTCCAGGCTCTTGTCCATACCATCCATCTATTCCTACAATAGCATATTGGCATGAATGTTGTTGACTTTTAATAGAACTTCATATTTGATATGCAGGATCGCATCCAATTTTTTTCCAAGATGTCTCCAGCTACCCTTTATTCTCATTCTTTTTCTAGTTCTATTGAAGTCCTATTAGGAGCATAATGGAAGTTTTGCTGAATTTCTTCGTGAATTTAAGGATCACTGACACCTTTATTATACTATCTTCCTATTTGTGGACTTGCAATGTTACTGAATTTATGTCTATCTTCCTTCTTGTCCTTCAATAAAATCTTTTGCTCCCGGGTACCACACTTCTCATGAAACAAATCGCTTAAATAAGACAATGAAAGACTTTACAAACAGTGTTTCTCATTCCAAACCACCATCCTTACAGAGAGAGACATCTCCAGATGGGGGGAGCTGCAGAAGAGACACTCGGCTCAACCACAGTCGGGCACTAGGAGTGATGGCAGGGATGAAAACAACACAGTACAAGTGTGAAATCCATTCAGGAAAACATCTGGCATTGCTAAAAACACACATTTTGGTAGGGAAATTGTCTAAATATTGAACCCAGTAGCTTCTCTAACTCCAAGTACAAGGAAGCCAGTGGGATCTTGATTGTTTGTGTGTTTTCTGCCTGTGATGTGAAGAGCTGGAGATCTACAGTGTAGGGTGTGTGCCTCTCCTTTGACCTTTGAAACCAGCGCACCCAAGGAACTGTGAATGCCACTTGCTTGGCTGTCCTGTGGCTGCACACACATGCCTGCCATGTAGAGTTTTGGAGTGTGCATTGACATTTCTGTGTGTGTGTGTGTGTGTGTGTGTGTGTGTGTGTGTGAAGATAACGCTTGTTCTGATCAGCACACAGTATAGGAGCCTCGCTGGCATGCTTGCAGAAACCTCATATTAAAGTGTGCCAGCCACTTTGGGACTCACTCACTTGTAAGCCTGTTCAGTTACAATCTATTTCCGATCTTCAGCCATCACTCTGTCCCAGGAGTGGAAGAATATTGGATTAAAATCAATGATCAACAAATATGTAATGAATGCTGAATAAGATAGCATTCTTTCTATGGAAGCTTTAAAAAAATCTCTGTAAATTTTTATGTTAGGAAAAAAAAACCCCAAAAAGTGATTCTTGAGTGACTTGCTTGAAAAAAAAAAAAAAGGAGATACATCTCTACTAGGGTAAATGTTGAAAAACTTAACTGATACTAAAACTAAAAGAATATTCCAGTGTATCAAATGTCTAGAACATGGTCTGTGGCTGTCTGAGTAGTGACACTTGCACGGACTGCACTGAGTAAGTAGGAAAATTCTCAGTGCCATGGCCACCCAAGAAAATCACCCCCAGGATCTGTGTGCAAGTCACCATGATATCACCATGGCTGCTTCTGCCACAATTGGAGGGGTCAGTATGGTCAGCCTTGGTCGGTTGTTCCTCAATGGATACAATAAATTCTACCATATTTTTCTCCACACCAAAGATACTTGGCATTAAAAAAAAATCCACCTAGTAATGATGTTTGCCAAAATTCTAGTGGAGTATTTTTAGTCTTTGAGATGAACTTGGCAAAGATTTGGGTTATATTAATAATTGATTTCATAGGCACAAGACCTGAGGTCCACAGTCCACATCCTTCCTCCTCACGACTGTCCAGTATAGGGCTAGTCTACTACCTGTACTCTGGTCTAATGTAAAAGTAGTGTCAAAGTCGGATTGTTTGTTTTTTGTAAGCATCATACTGCCTGAGGTTGACTTTCGGCTCCATCCCTGTGTAGTTTAGAGATGAATAAGCTATGAAACCTCAGGGGTCCACGATGTGATTAGGTTGAGAACACCTGATCTCTGTGAAACACTTGACACAATGCTACATTTTGTACCTGTTATCGTTATGCATTTGATTTCTTTCATCCTGATCGAATCTATTGGAAAAGGTTATTGATCATTAAGTTCAGAATAATCCTTACTTTAAAAAATATATGCTTCAAAATTTTTACATATCTATTGAACTTGAAGCTGTTGGCTATTTGATGCAACTCAGAAATGTCAGCCCTTTCACTTGAGTTAATATGCATCACCGTTCTGTGGTTTCTTCATATCTGTCACACGCGTGTATGAAGCTGAACCCCTAAACTCAGAATTCAGATATGACTGCCAAAAGGAAGTGAGTTGAAAGGAAGAGTAGCAGAGCTTTGCAAGGCGAAAATTGTCCTATCTCTCCCAGTGTCAGAATGTGGAAATGTTTACAAAATGCTCATTAAAAGAAAAGGGGATTGTGAGATAGAAACGAAATCTGGTGTACAAGTTTACACTAGGGAGATAAGAAGGCTAGGCCCTATAGGGGATTTTGTCATCCAATTACTGCAACCTGACTTTTGGCGGGCGGGGTGGAGGGGTGGAGAATGGTAGGGGGAGGGGGAAAGGAAGAGTTCCAAACTTGTCTCCAGTGACAGGAGACATTTACACTCTGCAAGATAAAACTGCCACTTAGAGCCTAGGAGAGTTAAACCTTCCTGGGTTGGCCTGGACACTCTCGTGGAGTCATGGCTTCTCTGGTCCTGCAGCTGAGCGTCCTCTGCCTGGTGACTCACTCTGTCTCTTGTAGCCCCATCATGGGTCTTGAACCTCTGGAAGAAGATATGCCCTTCTTCGATGATGTCTTCTCAGAGCAAAATGGAGTCAACTTTGACACATTGCTGCAGAGCATGAAAGATGAGTTTCTCAAGACATTGAACCTGTCTGACATCCCCATGCAGGACTCAGCCAAGGTGGATCCCCCAGAGTACATGTTGGAACTCTACAACAAATTTGCCATGGACCGGACCTCCATGCCGTCTGCCAACATCATCAGGAGTTTCAAGAATGAAGGTGGGTTTTCATTTTCACTGATGAACTTTAGCTTGGAGTTTCTTTTCAGGAAGCAACAAACAAATTTATAATGTATGGGAATGTGGATAAGGGCAAATGCATAAATGAAATGATGTGGTGCTCATATGCATAGGTACCATTTATGGTATCTTTCCAGAACCCCAGAAATGCTTCAAAACATCTTTTAAGAAAAATCCACTAAATAACCCTCATTCTGGCATGATAATAGGGTCTTCTTTGCTTTTTTTTAATTGGACACAAAATAATACCAAAAATTTATGCAAATCTATGGCTGTGACTAGTTTCCCATTTTGTAGATAATTCTCTCATTTTCCATTTGGGGTTTTAAGAGATGGTAAATCTTTCAACTTCTACTTAGAATGAAAATGGTGAAAATAATTTTTAAAAATCCAGAAAGTTGGGATTTGTCGTTTGTTCAAACTTTGGGTTAGTTTTTGTGGGAAGACTTCATTTAAGAACTGTCTGACAGAATAGAGACATATTTTAGAGATTCTTCTTCCCAAAGCTCTTTTGTGTGTGACTTGCCTTGTTCATGTTTTGGAGCACTGAGTATAGAAGCTTCCCAGGAAGTGTGCAGGATCAGTGGATGACACAGCTTATCATTATTTATCATTACGTTCTCAAGAAGAGCAATGCACAGACTTCTAATTATTATCCCCCACCCTAGATCTTTAAATTCCATAATTAGATCTAGTGAGCTAGCAAGCTAATCCTTTGTTCAACATGGTACTCATAGGGAAAAATCGATTATCTTTGGTGAAGGCTAATTCTTCAATAGTTACTGCCTGTGCTTTTGTAGTCATCATGGAAGAGAGGCTTTGACTAATATTGCCAGATGGTCTTGAAGGTGGAAAGCTGTCATAAAGGCATAGAAATGGCTGGTCTACTTGGGAGGCTGTGGATAACTAGATTTAGACTGTGTAAGTCTAAAGTCTCCTTCAGTATCATTGAAGCAGCAACATCTACATAATACAGTTGAGTGAATCATAAGCATCTATGGGTAAGAAAGATCACATTTGCTGTGAAGCACTGAATAAATTGCAGTGGGTATTAATGAATTACTTAATAATCTAGGCATCAGAGAAAACAGTGAGTGGATGGTCTTTAGGCCCAAGATAGTTTTTGCTTTTAAATTCAACTGGTCACCAACATTTCCATTTTGGTAACAAATTTTTCCTTAGCAGAAATGGCAAGTTGAGATGTCGATTCCATTTGGAGGCAAGTCTGAGTTGCTTTCTCAAGCTTCCCAGCTCTGAGACATGTGTCTAGTTCACTTCTCCATGAAGTATCTCATGATCAAGGTCAGGCTGCGGACATGATGAGATTTCTATTGCCAGAGATCTGTGGTGGCTGGAGCAGACTAGGGGACACCCAGCCCTGCATGGATGCCATCCTGGGAGAGGAAACACACAGCCAGGGACAGGTGTCCTCTCACTGGGCTCACCTGTCAGCTAATGCTATCCATTTTCTGACCCTTGCTGTCTGCTCAGGGCCCTGCCCTGGGGAAAGCGTGCTTTAGCTCTCACCTTCGCTCCATCCTCCCTAAGGAATAGGAGAAGTCAGCTCTAGGCATTTTCTGGGTCAGGTTTGTACATTGTGGGGTCATTGTCACAACCTTGTGAGACCACCTGGCATGTGGAATTTGTCATAAACATTAGTTCTCTTGCTGTGAATGTGAGTCCTCCAATGATTTCTCACTGTATCCTCATATGTAAAGAACTTTGTGTAGGTTTAATTACTAAGTAAGTAAATAATGTTTAGTCAGTCTTGCCTAGACTGGCCTTGAAGAGTTTTTTTTTAAGTTTTAAAGAAGTTAGCCGGGTGTAGTGGTGCACGCCTTTAATCCCAGCACTTGGGAGTCAGAGGTAGGTGGGTCACTATGAGTTCAAGGCCACCCTGAGACTACATAGTGAATTCCAGGTCAGCCTGGGCTAGAGTGAGACCCTACCTCGAAAAACCAAAAAAATAAAAATAAAAAAATAAGAAGTTAATTTTTTCAGCCCAGATTGTCCTTAAACTTTCAATCCTTATGTGAGTTTATTTTTTTTAATATTTCTATTTACTTATTTGAGAGAGAGAGGAAGAAAGAAAGAAAAGAGAAGAGAAGAGAGGAGAGGAGAGGAGAGGAGAGGAGAGGAGAGGAGAGGAGAGGAGAGGAGAGGAGAGGAGAGGAGAAGAGAAGAGAGAATGTGAAGGTGCATGCCAGGGCCTCTTGACACTGCAAATGAACACCAGACACGTGTGCCACGTTGTGCATCTGGCTTTATGTGGACACTGGGGAACCAAACCCAGGCCTGCAGGGTTATCAACCAAGTACCTTTAACCCCTGAGCTATCTCCCCAGCCTGTGAGTTCATTTTCAAGCTACAATTTTATTGAGATAGAGTTAGCACGTAGAAATTGGTAGGTATAGGAAGAGTACAATGATATTTTTAACCTGTGTGAACATCCATGGAGACCAGCGCCTCAGCTGGGACAGTAGGCACACCCAATCCCACCAAAGTTTTCCTTGTTTCTCTTTGCAACCCTTCCTCCCACCCCAGAACTCAATCTCTGTGCTTTTCTCACAGAAGAACAACGAGCTGATTTTATTTATTTATTTTTTTTATAAAAAGCAAATTCCTGGGTGACTCATTCTGGAGTAAACTTGTGGAAGAGAGGGTCTTTCTTTCAGGATAGGCCAGTGACAGAGAAGTGGGGATGAGGGAAGAGAACTTTCTTTCTAAGAGCCAGAAGCCATCCGAAAGGTACAGAATTCAGAAAAGAAGGGGTGTGTTTGCAAGTGGTGAAGGTAGTGATTAAACAGGAGGATTGTCAACTCATTTGATTTGTGGACAAATATTAATTGATCAATTCTGGTGGTCCCTGTATTGTAGGGAATGAGTGAAACCTGTGTCTGGAGCAGGACGTTGAGACATGGCTACAGCAGTTGGTCTTGAGCACCATGCCAGGTCCTGTAGGTCAGCCTTTTCCGCTGACAGTGTGAAGATGACCCTGGGTGTCTCCCAGAGGAAGTTGTGATCCATGTGAAATCACTATATATGGAGCATACTTTTTTATGTGAGATCATTATGTATTTTTATTAATGAAAAATTCTTTTAACTTGTAAATTTTTTAAAACTCCATATAACTATCTATTTAGGGATTAGGCTTTAAACTCTTTTAAGAGATAATAAATATAAAATAATCAGATAAAGAAATTTTTAAAAACCTGGGCTGGAGAGATAGCTCAGTGGTTAAGCTAAACAGTTTGATTCCCCAGTACCCATGTAGAGCTGGATGCACAAAGAGACGCATGCATCTGGAGTCTGTTTGCAGTGGCTGGAGGCTCTGGTGCACCTGTTCTCTCTCTCTCTCTCTCTCTCTCTCTCTTTCTTTCTCTCTCTCTTTCTCTCTCTGCTTCCAAATAAATAAATAAAATTTAAAAAATAGTGTTGAATATATTATTTTAAAAACCTTAAAAGGTATACTGTGGAGCAGAGAGCCCAATGACGTCATGAGTTGAATATACAATACTGCTGGAGACGACAGAGATCCCCCAGGTCACTGGTCCTTAGCATCTCAAGTGTCATGATGCCCATGCCTCAAGAAGTCCTCATACACACAGAAGACACAAGAGCTCTGGGCTCATGATGAAATTCTCAGAGAAGAAGTCAGCATCAAGCTGATACATGCCTCTATTCCAGTACTCTAGGTAGAGGGGAGGGGAGTTGGCTGCAAATTTGAGGCCATCCTGATCTATATTAGCAAATTCTGGACCAGCCTGAGCTACATATAGAGATTGTCAAAAGAAAAACAGAAGTCTATATCATAGCACTTGACGCTACTAAAGGATCTTTAGTGGGCTGTTTCATACAGATCCTGGAGTGTGCTGACCCTGTGCTCACTACTAGCAGAACAGCACTGAAGCAATCCATCTATGCCCAAGACTAATCTCCTCCCACTCCCCCTTGGAGAGGATCACACACTCCAAAATCAACTGCAGTGACCCCTGGGTTTAAAGTTGTTGTGTTGACCTTGCTAGGGCTTTTTGGTGTAGAGCCAGGGTCAAAATGAACTTCCTCTGTAAAGGCCAGACGGATGATAAATATTGTAGGCTCTGCAGTCCATATCTAATCCTGCCACTGTAGAAACAATACAGCAATACATAAGGGAGGCATGCACTCCAGTAAAACTTCACTTTCTAAAGCATACAGCAGGTACAATTGGTCGCTGAGCCACAGTTTATGAGCCCCTGGTCTCCGTGGAGGTCTTTCAGGAAGACCTGGGCCAGGCAATTTTGTGGGAATAAAACAAGCATAAGTATGTAAAGCAGCAAAGTCCTTATCTATGGAAAACTTTAAGAAAAGAACAATCTCCACACATTCCATTTAATGGATCTTTACTAGTTAATGAACACAGGACTCTTTTTTGCAGCATCCAGGGCTCCTTCCAGTTCTCTCCCTCTGAGGCAAGTAAGCTACTCACTTCAGGCTGGGCGAGTTTGCTCCTGTCCGCTGGCAGCATTTTCCTATGAGTTCTGTGACTATCACTCAGGTTAGAATTTCACCACTTGCCTTCTCTTCTTTCCTTCATGACAGAATGTTGCCACTGCATTGGTTCCTGTGGATCATTTCTGGGTCACTTGGTTTCAAACTTCCCGCATTGACAGGCCTCTTTCTTACTACAGAAATAAACCCTTATTTTACTATGAGACATACTGAGACCTGATTGTCTTTAAATCTCCTTTCTTTTTAGATCTGTTTTCTCAACCAATCAATTTCAAGGGGCTCCGGAAATACCCACTCCTCTTCAATGTGTCTGTTCCTCAACATGAAGAGATCATCATGGCTGAACTCAGATTGTACACACTGGTGCAGAGAGATCGCATGATGTACAATGGTGTGGACCGGAGAATTACCATTTTTGAAGTCCTTGAGAGCAAAGATATCAATGAAAGTGAAATGAACCTGCTTGTCTTAGCATCAGGGGAGATCTATGGAATCAACAGTGAGTGGGAGACATTCAATGTCACCGAGGCTGTCAGACGTTGGCAAAAGACAGACTCCTCCACGCATCAGCTGGAGGTCCACATAGAGAGCAGACAAGACCAAGTTGAGAAGCTCGGGAGAGGGCAAGTGGAGATAGACACCAGTGCCCAGAACAAGCATGACCCTTTGCTCGTTGTGTTTTCTAATGATCAGAGTAGTGACAAGGAGCAGAAAGAGGAACTGAGTGAGATGATCACCCATGAGCAGTTTCTGGAGCCGGACAACCTGGATGATTTTCCCAGTGGACCTGGGGAGGAGGCTTTGTTGCAGATGAGGTCAAACATCATCTATGACTCCACCGCTCGCATCAGACGGAATGCCAAGGGGAACTACTGCAAGAGAACCTCGCTCTACATCGACTTCAAGGAGATTGGCTGGGACTCCTGGATCATCGCTCCACCTGGATACGAAGCCTACGAATGCCGTGGTGTCTGTAACTATCCCTTGGCTGAGCACCTCACACCCACAAAACATGCAATTATTCAGTCCTTGGTCCACCTCAAGAATTCCCAGAAAGCTTCTAAAGCCTGTTGTGTGCCCACAAAGCTGGAGCCCATCTCCATCCTCTACTTAGATAAAGGTGTTGTCACCTACAAGTTTAGGTACGAAGGCATGGCTGTCTCCGAATGTGGCTGTAGATAGGAAACTTGGGTTCTATTTAATAACTGTAAATGTGTATATTTTGTGTTCTATTTAATGAGACTATTTAATGAAGGTGTACAGATAAAGAGGCTTGCCACCCTAAAGAAATGGAAAGGCTGGTGTGTTGTAGAGAAATGGATATTTTGCTATACAATCCAGTCCCTTCCGATCTGTTTTACTTTGGACTTGACATTTCCTGGAGATAATTTCTCTAACAGCAAATGAAAAGCCTACACCACTTATCCTCTATGTCTGTTTGGTGACAAAAAACCCTTAAACAAAATACAGCATCAATATACAGATAGATATTTGTGCATGTTTATGTATATATCTTTTGACTCAACAGAGGCAGATTATGTTATATGCCAATCTCTCTCTCTCTCTCTCTCTCTCTCTCTCTCTCTCTCTCTCTCTCTCCAATGTGTACATATTATAGAATGTGGGATTCAAGCTAAGAAAATTCACATCAGGAATTTAACCATCTTAGGATTGTTACATGTCCCAAACACTCTGGAAATGGAAGTGTCACTTTTTCAGTTGGGCCAGACATAGTGAGGATGTCGAATCTGGAGGGGTGGGCTGGGATGAGGAACCAGATGGCCTCAGAGGTAGGTGCTACAGCAAGCATTGAGCCATTGGGAAGAGGTGCTGCAGAGTGCCTGGTGGACTTCAGGACTGACACTGTCCTCAGTCACCAGAAGCAAGGCCATGTGTTCTGCAGAGAGCAGAGGAGAGAGGAGAGAGGGTGCAGATGGTGTCCCTCGGTATGGTTGTAAAATTAACAACCATTCCAATGGGACAATTAAATATTTTGGACAAAAAAAAGAATTAAATACAAAGGAAGGGAAATAAGAAAGGACCTGTTTGTTGGACTCTTCACTTCTTCAAATACTGGTCACTTTGTAATCTCTTTTGTCTGTCACTTCTACTTTCACACTTTTCTATCTTCTTCCTTCCCTCGGGCTTCCTGACCACTATGCCTCACTTCATTCTTCATGGCTGGCCTCACTGGGCTTCATTATCCATGTATGAGCTGGGAGGAGGCACCTGAAAGCGATTTCTCTCAGCATAGAAGTTAGCCATCTGACATCTGAAAATTTAACTTGACTCTGGTTCTGGTCTGCCGGGATCCAGGGCTCTTTGCAGAACGAACCAAAGCAAAGCAGGTCCTCAGACTTGCAGCGTCACCAGGCAGGCCTGCCTCCTCCATGGAGATTCCTAGGGGAGTAAAGAATGTGGTTTCCAGTACAATGCACAACTCCGCCCTTTGCGTGCTTCCTTGAGAAGTCTTGGACTTTGTTTCTTTACCTGGGCTTCCTTTTTATAATCCTTTTAGGGTTATGTATTCATACGGTCCTACAAGGAAAGCTGTTTCAAAGGTCCTTTTCCAACTTTGAACTTCAACTCTATATATCAACCATGCATTGGTCCCCAAAGGGAAAATCCTAGAGAAATCATTGCTCTGGAAGAGTGTTATTTTGACATCAGTTAAAACAGTGAGCAACAGTTTGAGCAATTTAGAATAACCTGTTTCTGGATTAGCCTCTGTGGAACATTCTGTGTGAACACATGTGCGTATATATGAATAGCCACACCAGGTGGAAGAGGGTACATTCTTTATACTTCATGGTACACCGTGTATATTCACATACTTCATGGTACTTCTGATCCTTTCTCACGGATACTGTAATAGATATACAGCAAAATCTCAGACAAACAGGATAGTTCCTAGTAAAATTTTTTGTTCATATTTAATAGTATTCACCACCAGCAGTCTAGGGTGGGAAGGAGCCTTGCTTTATCATTTCAATGATGTAGATGTTACCATGTGATGCCAATTGGCTTGCAAATTCCCTGAAAACATGACAATCAGGTCCTGGAAGCTGCATGAATACTGCTGACATTACATGAAGAGGTCCTAACTTCTTTACTCCTTCATTCCCGCTGCTGTCTCCATGCGACTCCTGGTGAATCTTGTCCTGAGGTGACAGTCAAGGCCGTCTGCAACGACACAGCATACCCCAGATGCTGCTCAGTTTACCACAGTCCAAACACAACTGTGTCTCCATTCAAGCCTTCTTTTGGAGAAAGAGGTACAGGCAGCCACATCAGCCATTCAAGTGTGGCTAGTTTCCTTATTTAGTATTAGTTTTTGCTTTCTTCTCAAAAAGTGGAATGGTCAACGTCATAAATAGCAGCATTCTCCCGCCCCCCACCTAAGCAGTGCCCAGCTACTCTTCCTTCCATCATGCTACCCTAACATGGAGCCAGGAGACAGGTAGATCCTGAGGGAGGTACTAATGTAATGCCTGGTCACAGATCTGCCAGGATGGCTCACACCTGTCCTTGCTCTTTTTACATTGGAACTGTATTGTCCCTGATGCTGACAACCCTAACAGGCTCCCCAGGAAAACCATAGCAGAGGCACTTGGACAGCCTCCAACCAAAACAGTCATGTAGAAGTTTTGTAGGCTTCTTACTATTTATTAATTGATATATTTATTTTTGTAATATAGTGTAGAATATTAAATATTTTATTTTTCTGTTTGTGATCCCTCTTGGATAGAATAGTCTTCTATGCAACTCAAATAGTACCATTCCCCAGAGCATGGCTCACTAGAATATATATATAACCTGTAGGTTTGTCTGAGCTTTCTGCATCGAAATGTCCTTTTAATTTTAGTCTCGCCTTAGCTTTTGTGTGTTTGAGTCTTGGAGGCATGCTGTCAGACCCTCCATGTTGTTACAGATTTGTAAATAGTTTAGTTTTAGCTCAAGTGTTCCAGAGCATATTTAGCCAACAAATGTCATACCATTGCATTAGTAAACATTATCATTTTATCATGAGTAGTAAATATTGTCCGGTGGTGAGGGAGTATCATTAATTAACTACTCAGTTAATAGGGATGACATTCAATTGAACCCCCTAAAGCAGGGGCTTCTCTTCTGAAAACACCCTTTTGCCTTTAATGATCTACCAGTTCAGACACACAATTAGGTAAATCCATTTGTATTTGGACCAATGACTGTATAAAAGGCAAAGGTATTATTTTATTGATTCCTTAAAGAGTCACCATCAAAGTGCCAAATTATTTTCCAATCCTATAATATTTAGTCTGAGACATTAATGATGAAATTCTTTAAAATTTTGTTAAAGTTTAAAGATTATCTATAATTTATATTCTTCAAGAAAAATATGTTCCTATAGAGGTATGTGCATCTTATTGCCTGCTGAATTCAGAAAGCGTTGTTTTCTCGTTTGCCTGCCTCCCCGATGGATGCTGCCCTTCATAAGCGACTGCAGGTCTTTTCCAGGGTCCCTGCAGTCCTGTAAGCTCATGTGTGGTGAAAAAGAAACACCGGCTCTCCCTATATATTCCTGACCCCCAAACAAAGACATTTGACTTTACACACCCAAGGGAAGGAAAAGTAGACAACACTGCAGAGTAGCAGCAATTGAGGGGTGTTCCTCCATGTACCCACACTTTACTGACCCCATGAAGGAATGGCCATTTGTTGTCATCAGCACCGGTTCTTATGAGTGCTCGGCCTGATTCTGGTGGGAGATGGACATGCTAGTGCCCACCTAGTGGACTTCCACACACATGGGCTAGTATCAGGACACACCAAGCCATGCCGTTGTGTAAAACAAGTTATGATTCACGTCGAAGTCTATTGAGCGAGTGGACTGGGAGGAAGGTGGAAAAAGTACTTTACCCTGTGCTCATAAACCAACCATGTACATTTGAGTCATCTTGTTAAATAAAATGGAAGAATTATTTTGATAAAAATTATTGGCATCGTATTTTTCTTTGAAATGAAATCTCTTTCTATACACTGCCCTATTCTCTCTTGCAATTCCACATCACAGTATATTCAGATAAAATGAAATTTCTTGCTCCCTAAGTAGAAAATGGTCTGAAAATACATTTTTTCTGGTCAGGGGGTAGGAGGAGATGGTATTTCACCTGTGGCTGGGGTCCAGCTCCATCAGTCTGCTACCTGGTCGCTGTTCTGAGCTGAAACTCGGCTGATTCTGGAGCTTGTGGGGCTTTGATGATTCTGGGCTTTCTGCTCCCCTGCAGAACTGGGGTTACAGGTGCACATGCCCAGCTGTTTACTTGGGACCTGGAGATTCACACTCCTGTGGTCTCAGGCTCCTTCAGGTTCTTGTGTCTGTGCAGGAAGCAAACTTAATGGCTGAGCCATCTGTCTAGTCCAGTGCTGATCTGAACTTCTGTTTCTACAAACTCCTCTCCTTTCATATGTCTATGACTATAAGTTCCACAAATTCCAGAGACATATGGAGAAAATGCCTTTGGCTCCTCTTTGTCAAAAACTGGAGAACGTTTCTCCTTTGAAACCTGAATGAAGTATAAAGAGCAATTTGGGAAAATATTGAGATTAAAATTCACTGACCTTTGATTATTAACCTCATAGACTCTCAAGCTTAAGAAGGGATCTTAAAAATCTATCCTGCTCTGCTTTCTTGTTGAACGTCAAAGCATGTCCTAACATGGGAACTCCTTACACTCTTAAGGGGATCTGTTGCATTTTCAGAAATCTCTGTCTCAACTCTACACAGTTTGACAGTTTGGTTCATTCAGTGCTCAAGTCACTAGAAAGCACAAAGGTAAGCAGAAAGTTGGCGGATCTTAAATGAGACTGAAGTTTCTCCTCATAATCTTCCCATCTATAACTCCTGGGCCTCAGGTTCATGTCTCCCACTCCCCTATCTTCATGGTAGCCCCTCTGTTTTGCAGGCAGCTCTCCCCCGATCCTGGGTTTATTGCTCTACATTCCCCGCAATAGTGTGTACTGTATTTCAGATATGTCCTCCCCAAGTTCAATGTTGGAATCTTAACCTCCAAATTCACATGTCCATGATAATCAGATCTTTGGGAGGTGAATGGGTCCTGAGGCTCTGCCCTCATGAATGGATTAATCATGGATTAATAGGTGAGGAGAGCCATAGGTTAACATGTGATACAGAAATGGTTTTGGAAAGGTGAGCTCTCTCTCATGTCTGCCCTGGCTCATATGTCATGTCCTCTGACGTATGATGAGTGACAAGAAGGCCCTGACCAGTTGCCAGACCCCGCTGCTTGTCCTGGGAAGAACTTTATTCTTGTGGCAGAATGTAGGATTTGAAAGGCACAGAGATAGCCCATAGAAGAATAGCATTCCTTCCATTGGACAGTCACTTGCCTTTCTCGAGAGGACTCCAACATCCTGGCTGGCAGGCCTCATCTAGCACGTGTGGAGCAGGGAGCACAGTCCTTGTCCTTGGCTGAGCATGACAAGGTGAAGCAGAGTTCTGCCCTAGAGAAGAGGGAGCTGAGCCCCCAGGCTTAGACTGGAACTATGCTGAAGAGGCCTGAAAGGCCATTCTTAGGAGATGGCTTTGAATTCTCTAGCAGCCAATTCATTCTTCTGTGAATTAATTCCATTTATGGATATCTACTGTGGTGTGGGGCTAGGAATTTCCGAGGCCACTCTGGATCACCTGCTTGGTTCTGGCATTTCTTTTCTACTGACGCAGCCTGGAATTGCACTGGGTAGACACAGTGCAGTGAGTTACCTTAGGAGGTAGTTTGTAGAGAAGTGTGAGAAAAGATTTATTTAAAGCTCGTATTATACGTCTAACAATATGTTAAAAGTTCTGAGAATGATATCAATATGAGCTGATTTTTGTGATATTAAGGGAAAAGAACACGAGGGGTCCCTTACATGACTCTAATCACAAGGGTGACGGCCCACTTTTGCGCAGAAGTGACTATTTGTAAATAAGGGGCCTATTTGGAGAAGGTGAGAGCTTGTTAACTTGGGCAGTTATAAATGGATTATGTGATTATCTTGAACTCACTCTCCTGAACTGTCAGCTTACAAGAAACAGTTCCTGCCCTCTCCCCACCTTACTCAGCCTGTTGGCACAGATTTCAAGTAGCTTGTCCCATCCCAAGAAGGCTCTGAATTATATGGGCACCTTAATCCATTTTCACTTTAACAAGATTCTGAGAATCTCATAGACATATAGGCCACTCCATTGGCATGAAGACTCTTCGATGAACAGCAGGAAGCAACACTGTTAGATCAATTTCACATAGAATTCTGACCAACTTCCTTGCACAGCATCGGCAAGGTTTTAGTAAGTCTAAACTTTAATTAGTTTTGCTCCCTTAAATCTATAACGAAATTTGACTATTTATGAAAAAAACATCAAGACGGGCCAATTTGAAGAGCATTTTGCAAAGTAGTATGATTTAAAGATAAAAGTCAGTCAAAAGTAAAGGAAGATAGAGGACTAAAGACAGCTAAGTGCATTAGGCTCTGGAGTTGAGCTGAGATCTCCCTAAAGCTGGCTTAAAGGACATTATCTTTCTGTTAAGTCCACTGCTACTCAGTTGACAGGATGTCCAACGTTATCAATTGCACCCTCTCAAATGGCATGCATCTGTAAAATTCACTTTAAATTGTTTTGATGTGGTGAGAATTTGCACAGGCAGACAACTAGCTAGTTTCTGTTCAATGCAAAGCCCAAGATGCAAGGGTTCAAAGTGGGGTCTCTGTCCTGTAGGCACACTCAGTGACATGCACAGAGCAGGAGAACTTGTTATGCAGTATAGCAAAACTGACACCCCAAACTGAGCAAGAACATATTTTCCTGAAGTGGCCCCATTCAACACTCCATTCCCTGAAAGGAAGCTTGCTTTTCAGGCAACAGACCATCTGTTCCAAATGTTTAGAGAAATCGTTAGTAATTTAAACTTCCTTAAACCTCAGTTCAATGTTTGATAAGGAAAGAGGGCTAACAGGATGGAAACCGAGTTACTATATTAAGAAACCAGCCAGAACAGAAACCAGCCCCCAAAGTTATGTTGTTTATGCTTCATTTCTTTTAATTAACATAATATTTACATGAGACCAGCTCTTGTTATGTCCTGTGCTGCAACCACCACATTTTATTCTTTTTTCTTCTTTTTTAAAAGTTCTTGCAAAAATATGTCTAAACGAGGTGTGCACAGTGGAACCATTTGAGTTCCCAAGGCCCAGGACCACCTTCTTGGTGCAGTTTAAGGTAACTCATCGGGTTGTCAGTTCAAATATAGAGTTAATGTCAAAGATAAATAATGTTTTTTCTTCATATATGTATTTCTCAAATGCTACACAGGATATATTTATATTCAAAAGTCTTCATTGTCTATCTGAAGTTCAGATTTAATTGGATGTTTGATTTGTGGAATCTGGCAGCCTGTGCAAGGATCACTCAGAAAGTTACCAGAGTGAAAGGAGCCATGGAAGGCGAAGTGGTTTTCCCCGGGCATTCCTGAAAAGGTTATTCAGAAGATCTCAGTCAAGTCCCACAGGGTTTATTGTTGAAGAACTCC
>PVHP010007584.1:40003-56241 GCA_004024765.1 Zapus hudsonius
GGCCAGGAAGACCGGGATGAGT
Source organism: Zapus hudsonius (assembly GCA_004024765.1). Lineage (NCBI taxonomy): Eukaryota > Metazoa > Chordata > Mammalia > Rodentia > Dipodidae > Zapus > Zapus hudsonius. The sequence continues at coordinate 40,026 of PVHP010007584.1, forward strand.
ACTAAGATATACAGGATCCCTTGCCACAAGGACTAATACAGACAGCCCATGGAGGAGGATATACAACTGATCAGGGATGGGGAGGGGGGGAATTGGGGAATTCGGGATAACAACGCATGGTTTGCCCACTAAATAATGTAACTCATTATGGACAATAAATATATATTTTAAAAAAAAGGTAGAAACTTTAAAAAAATATTTTTTATTAATTTTCAAGCAGAGAAAGAGAGAGAGAGAGAAAGAGAGAGAGAGAGAGAGAGAGAGAGAGAGAGAGAGAGAGCACCAGAGCCACCACCTTGTGGGGCTGGCTTATGTGGGTCCTGGGGAATTGAACCCGGGGCCTTAGGCACTGGAGGCAAGTGCCTTAACGCTGAGCCATCTCTCCAGTTCTGAAGAACAGCTTGGAGATTGGAGGTTGCGCTCCACTTGACCATGACACCTGCCAACACTACCAATAGCAGCAATTCCTAACACCTTATCCTCGGGTTTCCTATGTGAAGAGCCGAGTCACAGCAGAAGTGGGCACACATCAGATGTCACTCAGCCAGGCAGACCTGAACAGTGGTCGCTGAGCTCTCGTGGTCCACCTTCTATTTCGGTTTCCTCCTAGGATGTCAGAGGTCATTTCCTTATCCTTGAGACCTGGAAGAAGGTTCAAGTTTCAGTTTCCTAAGTGAGGTCTTTCAAAACCTGCAGTCGCTGTGACCTTGGACTAGTTGCTGACCCCTTCAATGTCCAGACCAGGCTCTTGGGTGCCTCTAGCGGAATCTCATTATGGTCACCCATCACCATGTGACAAAGCAGCGCTTTGCACGATGACAATCATCTCTTCTGCTCATGAATCGAGGGTTGATTCCACTCAAGAGGAGCTTCTCGGGATGTCCTGCAGTCAGAGAGAGGCCAGGATGTCATCGTGGCAAAGGCACCTGGGGAGGGCCTCTGTGGCTCTCCTTCTGTTCTCCTCACAGGACCACCTCAGGGGAGCCAGAAACATCCTAGAGTGTGTGTTCTGCCCACAATCCAGGCCTCTACACTACATTGGGTAGGGTTGATCACTAAGGCCAACTCATGGTCAAGGGAGAGAAAGGGGGCTTCACCTCCTGAGAGGCATGATGGGAAATTTGGAGATGTCTTTAAAAACTCCCAGAGGGAAGATCTATGCAGCTGTAAGAGGGTACTCCCTTCTGTGCAACATCTGGAACCCACCTGTGAGTGGCCTGCATGGGTGCCTTGACAGGACGAACCCCAAAGATCTCACTCAGTCCTAAGATCTCACCTCACCTTTCCACCAGATTAGATCCCACCTCTTTTGATTTCCTGGTTGGTTATCAGACTTAAGTTTTTACATGTCTTTTCTGTGCCCAAACACAGGAACACATGCCACATGCCCTAATTTGAAGCAACTCTTCCTACACTTGAGCTAAAGGAAGTCATCCTTCCTCTTCCCTATATTCCAACAATCAGCTTAGTTAAGCAAGTTAAAATGCAATCAAAGTGAGTTCATAGTTTCTAAAATATTTTTTAGAATACCTTCAGGCCTGCCAAACATTTTCTAATAGAATCACAATTATTCTTAAGTCCAATCAGTTTAAGCTTTTAAAACCTTGGTGAGTCAGGTTGCCTAAAACAGACATTCAAGGAGGCTGTGGAGATGATTCAGTGCTTGCTAGCAAAGCCTGCCAGTTCAAGTCCCCAGTCCCCACATAAAGATAGATGCCCAAAGTGGCTCATGCATCTTCAGTTGGTTTGCAGTAACAAGAAGCCCTGGGGTGAGCAAACACACACTCTCTCTCTCTCTCTCTCTCTCTCTCTCTCTCTCTCTCTCTCTCTCTTTTTCTTTCTTTATCTGCTCCCATAGAAATAAATGGAAGTGTTAAAATATATATTCAAGCCAGAGCTATAGACACCTGTTAGGTGTTTTCTTTTCATTTATTGTTTATTTGTTTGTTTGCAAGCAGAGAGAGACAGGAACAGAGAGAATGAATGGGTATACCAGGACCTCTTGCCACTGCAAACAAGCTCCATACACATGCACCAATGTGTGCACCTGGAGGAATTGAACCCAGGCTGTCAGGCTTTGCAAGCAAACATCTTTAAACTACTCAGCCATCTCTTGAGCCTGATTGTATATTTTCAAGCTACACTTAGCATTCTTGCTCTTTGGAAAAAAAGAACTACCAAAGAATTAAGTAACACACCTGAAATTGCCTTACCAATCTGTGGAAGAATTAGTCCTAAGACTAGATCTTTCAACTTCTAACGTCAGGATTCAACCTTGTGTAATTAAGATGCTTCAGTGAAGTTTTGTCCTGGATCTGCCTCAACGTTTTTTTTTTCTTTTTTCAGGAGGCAGAAAACAAACAACTCCAGATCTACTGTATTCTGCAGTTTCCAAACTTTCATGAACACTGGAAAGCCAGCAATTAACAACTAAATGTGGCCATTTTTCTGGTAAGCACTATTATTTTAGTAAGTAGGAACCACACGATGTGGTTGAGTGTCATCTGCTTGAGGAGCTGCAAAGCTAGACGTAAAGTGCTTTTGAGACAGCCCAGGATATGGTGTTGACAAGCTGCGTGTGGAGGAAGCAAAGACTGAAGGCAGTGTGGGCTCACACAGCAAGTACAGTAACCAAGTCCCATGATCTGTCACCTTTGGTTTGTTGTGCTTTGCTATGACAACCTCTTATCTCTGGTAGATGTTTTTGGATCCAGAGCTGACACTTGAGGAAGTGGCTCCTCTTAACTGGCTTAGACGAATAAAGACCAAATATGAAAATGTAGTAACGAAGAGAGAGATTCCCTAGGAAAGATCTCGTGGGGTGTATTGTAACTGATGTTACCGTGGTCACCTACTGAAACCACAAAAGACAATGATGGTAATACCAATCGCTCCAAATTCCTGATATTATCAATAAGATGCAGCTAACCAACCATCTGTGCCTAACCCAAATGCTTTAAGCTGTCACTTGGCTTTTACACAAGATCTTGCTGTCACTGCAACTTTGAAGATTGTAAGTGTCCCATATAAGCAAAATCACACAAGATCTGTCTTTTTTTCTCATTAATTTATTTCACTTCTGATAATGTCATCAAAGTTCATCTATGAGCTCACTATCTCATATATCAGAATTTTAATTGCATTCAGGGATGAATACTATTTGTATAGTCTACACATCAGTTACCTAGTCATCTATGTATGAATGCATAGGTAACATCCATCTTTGAATTACTATGATGATGTTACAAATATGAGTGTACAAATATCTCTTTAAGACCTTGCTTTCAATTTTTAAAATTGGTGTCTATTCTTTTCACATATTGATGGGTTTCAAAACATTTTCATACAAGTATATTATGTACTTTAACTATATTAAAATCCATACCTTTCCTTTCTCCTTCCCCTCCCATAATACTCATTCCCCCAGTCTCACCTTTACTTCCATGATATATATATATATATATATATATATATATATATATATATATATGTGTGTGTGTGTGTGTGTGTGTGTGTGTGTGTGTGTGATTTTATATATCTAAAATATAGGATCCACAAATTAGAGAAAGACATGATAACGTCTTTCTGATTTAACACACACACACACACACACACACACACACACACACACACACACACGCATGCCCAGGACTGGTATAGCAATATGGCAAGTTCTTTTGTTAGTTTCCTAGGAACTTCCATACTGATTTTCATAGCTGGACTAGTTTTCATTCTTACCAGAAGTGCACTAGGGCTGCCTTTTCCTGAATTCTCGCCAGCATTTATTGCTACTTAGTTTTCTGGCTGATAACCACCCCCACTGTGGTGAGATGAAGTCTCAATGTCATTTTAGCATGCATTTCTCTCATGGCTAAGGAGATCAACACACACACACACACACACACACACACACACACACACACACACACACATATATATATATATATATATATATATATATATATATATATATATATATTATATATATATGTTTTTGTTTTTTGAGGTAGGGTCTTGCTATAGCCTAGGCTGACCTAGAATTCAGTCTGTAGTTCCAGGCTGGAGATCCACCAATCTCTGCCTCCTGAGTGCTGGGATTAAAGGTGTATGCCACCCACACCCTGCCTAAAATATATATTTATTGGTAAATTCTACTTCATCTTTTGAGAACTGTCTGTTCATTGCATTAGCTCATTTGTGTGCTGGGTTGTTTGGTTCCTTTATATTAGAGATATCAGTCCTCACTCAGATGTGTAGCCACCAAAGGCTTTCCCCCATTGTGCAAGCTTTCTTTATTCTTTTAATTATTTATCTTGCTGTGCAGAAGCCTTTTCATTTCAGGTCCCATTTATTAATTCTTGATAAACAGTAAAGAAAGAAATTAAACACCAGAAGATGGAAAGACCTCACATGCTTATAGATTGACAGAACTAATATCTATAGTTATAAATCACTATATTTCTGAAAGCAATTCACAGATTCAATGAAATCTCATAAAAATTCCAATAACATTCTTCACAGAAATAGAAAAAATCCTAAAATTCATATGGAAACATAAGATACCATGAATAGCCAAAGCAACTAAGGAGATGTGCCCAGCAGGATGTGGAGAGGAGAGCGAGGGCAGCGATGGAGTGGACTGCCAGTCCCCACCAGAAGGCTGTCCTGATCACAGTCAAGATGCTGAGGCAGAGATCATGCTGAATCCGCCCTCTCTCAGTAAGTAGACAGTATATCCGTGGCCTTCAGGTCAGCATGCCACAGTGGCCTTGGCAATGGTAGAGCCTGAACAGAGATATGGTGAAGGCACTGGAGTTGCCCAGTCCTCTGAAGAGGCATGATGCAGCCGGCGGCTCTGCTTCAGAGGCCCCACACCGTAGTCATGGCTCTTCCAGGTGCTTCTAGAGGTGAATGCATGCAGTGCAGCAAGCAGTAATAGACAAGTGGAATCTTCAACAGCTGTATCGATACACATAATGTCCAACAAGGAAGACTGCCATGAGTGGGATAGGTCATGGCGGCAGACTTCGACCTTGATCTTCTGGACTGCTGTCTGGTGCATCCTTCTGGACGCCCAGGAAAAACTTCACAGTTCTGGCTTTCTTCCATTCTCATTATTCATACAAGTTCTTGGATCTAGAAGAATCCTGAGTCCCTTGACCTTTCTCTTAATTTTATCTTCTTTTTAGCCCTTGACTATCTCTCGTGGATCCATCATCTTCTGTCTAGCTTATGCTCTCTTATCCTTTCAGGATGATCACCCACCAGGCAAATCTCTAAGTCTCAATTTATATTACGCGGGGGGGGGGGGGGGGGGGGGGAGACTGTCACATGGCCAGGGCAGTGGTCTGTAGGCCCTAAGACGCCCAGAATTGCTCCAGTGTATCGCTAGTAATTTCCATGCTGCAATGGGTTGGAGCCTTTACTCTCTTTCCATGCTCTGCAATCCTTGTCCTTTCTGTGGGTGTCACCGGCCCCCCAAACTTCTCCTGTCAGGATGCGGTTCCTCTGCCTGTGTTGCTAGCACATGGCATACACACCTCCGAGTGAACACAAAACAATCACATGGGAGACTCCAGGCTGCCACAGCAAGCAGTGATGAGACAGGATTAAACGTGATTAAGATAAAAATAAAAAATAGTAGCTGACACTTACTAGGTCCTTAGCAAATGCCAGGCAATGTTCCAAGGGTGTCACCTCATTTAATCCTCATGACAGCATCATGAAGTGGGTAAAAACAGATTTCTGATCTATTCATATTTCTTCGCTAAGAGAACCTCGATTTAGTTTATTCCCATGGCAAAGTAAGGAAACAGACATTAAACATACGAATCTACAGAAGATATAGGGTAGGTGCAGAGAAGGGAATTTTGAGACCTTAATGAGGGTGAATGTAAAAGAGGGGATAAAGAAAGTTGTGGAAAGTAAGACAGAGGGATTCCTCTCCTTGAAAATCATTCTATCTCCCCATTCAGACTCTGAGATCACACAGAGGTCAAGCAGCCTGCTTTATGAGCTCAGGGCGGTGGGTTATTATGTACTAATAAGAGAGAGCCAGGACTTCTGCTCATCAGGTGACCTTTTGATCATGTACCTTCCAGAATGGTCTGACTCTAATTACTCCCATTGCCACAGTGTGGAGTGGAATGAAGGAGGAGAATAATGAACTCATAGAGAAGGACGAGAAAAGGCTGCAGAAGGCTGATGCAGAGAAAGCTCTTCAAATCCAGAGTAGCACCAATCCACACAGCCACAAAGCTCTGAAAGGCCAAGCTAGAACTAAAGACGTGCATCTATGTGACCTATGCGGAGATGCCAGCTCAGAATAATAGGCAGAAAACTCTCCCTGGGTGCCAACCCAGTCTTCTCTACTCTCTTGGGACCTGGTTCCAGGCAGCCAGACTGATGGTGGGGCCCTGAACTGACCGGTGGCTTGGCTTCGTGTATTCATCTTCTGTTCTCTGAACTTTTTCTCCCTCCTCAGAGACATTTCCTCAACGCTGTCTTCTCAGTGTAATCACAATACCACTCTCACACCCAGGCGGTTCCCATACATCAGCAGAGGGGTCGTCTCCTTGGGTTCCAACAGCAGCAGGTAGTGTCTCTACCATACACTACTCTTGTTATTCTGGAAAGGTCTATCAATAACTTATGTCCAAATAACTTAGTAGCTGCTTGAAAGAATACATGGAAATTGAAAGGAAACAGTGCTTTTAAAATTTCATTTGGAAATAACCACAATTACTACTGGACAGGCCCCGATTTCTCAGTCTTGGAAGTCAGACTAAACACTCCCATCCTTGTTTCCTATTCCCTTCGTGTGGGCTGCTTCAAAAGGATTGCTGTGATTAAACGAAATGCAGATGGTCTAATATCAGAGCCACAAAGTACCTGCAGCTGGTCTGCACTGAGCTCCCATGGGTGCCAAGGGTCACTGTACTTCTCTCAGAGATGTGAATGACCACAGTGCTCCTGCAGCTGGTGTGGGGGGCCCTGACACACAGTTTAGGAATCACCAGCATCAATCAGTTTCTGTGTGCCCAGAAATGTGCTGAGTATTGGGTCAAATAATGATACGTGGTTCTTACAGGTGAGTAAATGAGACCAAAGTTAATAAAATAATCTTGCCAATGAATTTATCACAAATGATGATAAATAGTGAATTAAAGCCAGGATGTTGCCAGCTGGGCCTTGTTCTCAAGCCTTAGGGAAGAATCTATCCTAACCCTACATAATTACACTCAGAACCATACTTCATTCTTCAAAAAAACAGTGACTTTGAGCTGGGGAGATGGCTCTGCAGTCAAAGGCACTTGCTTGCAAAGCCTGATGGCTCTAGTTCAATTCCCCAGGACCCATGTAAAGCCAGATGCACAAAGTGATGCATGTGTCTGGAGTTGGTTGGCAGGGGTAGGAGCCCTGGCGTACCCATATTCTCTCTATGTGTCTCAAATAAATGGATAAAAATTAAACAACAACCACAACAAAATAAAACCCAGTGAGTTGGATGGGGACAGCATCTGGCAAGCCCGAGTCACTGATCTGGAAAGAGCAATGTTCATATTAGCAAGTTTATACAAAACAAATGCACTGCTATTTAAGATGTCATTTAAGATGTGACATGGAAAACACTTTAATGCAGAATCCAAATTGTACATCACTCACATTATGCTTCTGAACAAGGAAAAGCTTACAGACATACTACTTGCTTTTACAGCTTACAAAGTGGCTATATGCACATTGATTTTTTTCTTTTGTTGTTCGATAGACAGACGGAAACAGGCAGACATTATTCCATACACTAGCCACGATATAGTGCAGCCCTGAGACTTTAGATCTGCAAAGGGGTTGAACAACGCAAATACTACCTATATTGCAATTTTTAATCACAATTTTCTAGTTTTCCATTTTCTTAGCAAAATAGTCTCTTAATGAAATGTGTCTAGTTATATCCTACACTACCTGTTTTTTTTGAAGGGTGGGAGTTCTTCAAGAAAAATCACTTAATTGAATAAAAGGTTTTTTTTTTTTTTTCCGGAAGCCCCCAGGAATTGGGCAGGTGGTGCTGGGGTTTTGAGGGTAGGTGCCTTCTGTCCAGGTCTCAGGAAAGCTGAAGCTTGCAAACTGGGAGGGGTCTGACTGATTCCTTGGACTTCTGAGCCCTGCACCTGCATCTCCATCTCTAGCTGGCTGTTCTTCAAACTTGTCGTATCTAAAGTCTGGAAGGGTTAACAGACGTCCCAGGCCTCTTGGGACAAACTAGCTCTGTGAGTCATAGAACTCCCAAAGATCACTCTAGAGGAGAATTGAGACCGGCCTCTCGTCCTCTGTTCCAGGTCCCTCTGGATTCCAGTTATGGTCGTTGAGGGGAGGCCTGGCCCAGCACTCCCTCAAGTGGCAGCCGTGGGCAGCAGCACTCCTGGGCTTGGCTTTCGTTGCTTCATTTACTTGGCAGCTAAACCTCTCTAGATGGGTAGATTAGATGATAGGTAGATAGATGATGATAGATAGATAGATAGATAGATAGATAGATAGATAGATAGATAGATAGATAGATAGATAGATAGATGGATAGATAGAGGGATAGAGGGATAGATAGATAAATAGATGATAGAGAGATAGAGAGATAGATGATATATGATAGATAGATAGATAGATAGATAGATAGATAGATAGATAGATAGATAGATACAAAGGCCTCTCTCAGAAGCATCCCCAAATACCAATGACCGCCTGTATGGGTCAGCTTTCCAAGCACTGGTAGTTTCTATGGATTTTCACAAATAAGTGGATACCTCCAGGTTTTTTGAAGTCACTTTTTGTTGACCCTCAAGGTCTCAGCTCCTAGGAGGGAAACTTGGTCACTCATTTTTTATCACCACCTTTCCTCTGAAACACACCAAGGCACACACAGACACACAGACCCTGAGCAATGTCTCCTTTCTTCCCCCATCAGCGAGGATGGCTGAGACACTGTGGGTGTAAAGATCCAGCAGAATGCACACTACCACCTCCTTTTCCCATTGATGTGTTCTCTGCTCAACCTTTCCTCGGTGTCAGGAAACTGTGCTTTCAGGAAAAGCCCACATGGAGGGGCAGAGATGGCAGCTGGGCCTTCCAGAGTCCAGGAGATCTTCTCAGAGCCAAGTTCAAGGGAGCCTTGTGCTGTCTGGTCCCTGGAGAACCAAGCTATAGCTTGGTGCAAAATCTTCAGAGTCAAGGGCTGGAGAGATGGCTCAGCGGCTAAGGCACTTGCCTCCAGTGCCTAAGGCCCTGGGTTCAATTCCCCAGGACCCACATAAACCAGACCCACAAGGTGGTGGCCCTGGTGTGCTTGTGTTCTCTTTCTCTCTCTCTCTCTCTCTCTCTCTCTCTCTCTCTCTCTCTCTCTCTCTCTCTCTCTCTCTCTCTCTCTCTCTGTATCTCTCTGCTTGAAAATGAATAAATAAAATATTTTAAAAAATCTTCATAGTCAGGAATAGTGTGATGTTTGGCACACCCTCACAAATCCAGCAGGATAATGGCTGCATCAGAACAGGGTCAAGTCTTCAGGGTTCCTGAATCAAGTTAAACAGGTCCTCGTCACACCAAACTAACCAAGTGGGATTATTAATTATAGATTTAAATAATTTCCAATTAAGATATAGGTAGGATAATTGAATGCATGTGATATGGAAGCAGGAGGACTATTTGGAGAAGGCTGAGATAGGACATAGGTACAGGGGCAGAGAGAAGGGAGGAAGAAGAGAGAGGGACGGATAAGAACAAAGTCTAATGACACATATCAAAATTCCACAATGAGATCCAGTATTTTATATGTTAACTTAAAAAATAATAATCAGGCCGTGGACACAGGGCATTGAGAGATTACACTGGAACCGAGAAGGAAGTCAGCTCCCTCTGACCAGTGCTCATGGTGCTGGACAGTGCTGTGCAAGATGCCTGGGATAATGGCCACCAACAGCACGAACAAGCAGGGGGTCTTGCAAGCTATAAAACCAACCCACTGGACAAGATGCAGACACCCATGCAATAGTGGCACCCAGGCTACCTGGGTAAGCTGTCTGATTGGATATGAGGACTGCTCAGTGGGAGAGAACTCATACCTGGTACTGAGAACCAAGTCAGAATCATAGGGGTATTCCAGAAGGCCCTAGGCTCCAGAGAGAAGCTCTCTTTGGCTAAGAAGAGTGGCTATACCCATCAAAAAGTCTCTGAAATAACTATGCCTACCTTTTTAAATCCATGCCACTCTCACTCTTGGTTGGTGAATCTGTGGGGTTTTTTTTAACAGATCAGCCAATACAAGAAAAGATAGCCAACTGCCTAGAATGAGACAAGCACCTCTACCACATCTGTCAGGGCCCCGGAGACATTACAGAGGAAGTGGTGATTTAAATGTGAGTGATGCTCTCAGTGGCAGCCTGACAACTGCTCCAGGGAGATGACGATAGACAGTGAGGACACCCAAAACTCATCAAAACAGAAATCCAGAGTTTGCAGAGAGCTCAATACTAAAGTAGACACCAGCCAAGGCTCGGGGAACATGGCAGGGCAGAGGTGGAAAGATGGTAAGAACCAAAGGATGGGAAGACATATACTGAGGCATTGTTCCCCCAACACAGAGACTGACTGATACATTCATGATTCCCATGGGGAACACAACCGCTCTGAAGAGGGCCCTTCGTGGAGTGAGGATGATGGAGAGGGGATATTAGGGTATAACCTGATGAGACTTTGACCAACATGTGATTTGTTCATACAGTAAAGTTCATAACTGATAAAAATAGCATAAAATTAATAATAAAGAAGTCCTGAGTCACATCTGCTAGCATGCTGACCTTTCCAGCTACTTCTCAGACTATATAAGCTTTTTCAATTATAATGCTTATCTAGAACAGATCATGGACCTAATCCTGTGTTCTCTTTCCCCTATCTTCAAGCATGGCTCAATAAAGCCTCATTCAGATGGAACTGTTTGTCTTTTTCCTCAGTCTTGAATTAAACTGAGAACACTCAGAGCTGGCACCATTAAGTATCAAGTTTAAGGCTGGAGAGAGCAGTTAAGGTATTTGCCTGTGAAGTCTAACACATGGGTTTGATTCCCCACCATGCATGTAAAGCCAGATGCACAAGGTGGCACATGTATCTGGTATTAGTTTTCATTGGTTAGAGGCCTTGGTGTGTCCTCTCTCTCTCTTTCTCAGTTTCATTGCAAATTAATTCATTCATTAATTAGTTAGTTATTAGAAAAAGAATCATGTTTATGTAACACATTATAATGCCAGTTATATTGGTGCTTTAATCCGTTTCACCTTGCTGGGGTGAATATTCACCAGACATTGTTTAGGAGAGAAAGGGATTTATTTCAAGCTTACAGATCCAGGGGAAGTTCCACCAATGGTGAAAGAAGCTGGCTCCCTCCCACAGATCCAAGCAAAGAGAAATCACCACCAGGTAGCAAACACCAAAAAGCAAGCAGCAAGCAAATACAAGCAGGCAGCAATCAAGGAACCCCAGAGTTCAGGCTGATTTTTACACCTTTGGGTGGGAATCATATCCACTCCAAACACACCTTTGGAATAGACCCCAGGAACCTCCCCAGTGATACCTCCTCCAGCCAGGCACCTGGAGACACAGGTTACAAGCTTAATAAGACATCTGAGTCTATGGGGAACATACATTCAAACTACTACAACTGGTAAACCATCATGTGCTGTCATAGCTGGTTGAGAGCTGACTCTGGGAATGAGGGAAGCAACCCCCTCTCCCAACACACACACACACACACACACACACACACACACACACACACACACACACACACACACACACACACGGTCTCAGACCCAAGCATGAAAACATCATGCCCCTTGAGAACAGCTGAAAGCTAAAACATTTCCCAAACTGTCTGGTGCTCTGCCTCAAATCTTGAGACTTGAGCGGTCATTACTGTCCATCTCATGGGATGAAAATGCCTGTGATGAGAACTGTTAATTGGAAGCCTCACTTGAAGGAAGGACCCTCTGCCTGTGAGTCCTGATCCATCAGGAACTCCAGCTGACTGGTCCACGGCGCTTCTCCAGTCACTTCTACTGGATCTTGTAAGCGCCTGATGTGATGAAGTTCTATTATTTCTCTGCTACTTGCCATTCGTCATTTGTTCATTATTTCAGTGTGGCTACTCCAGTCCTTTCAACTGGGTGTGGTTCAGTGTCCAGCTTGATTCTGTATCTCTACTTGCCATCCATTTTTTCAATTTGCTTGCTCATTCAGAGCAGAAAATAAGGCTATCATGGATCATTTTTTTCCACACAAAACATATGCCTTGGTGGCCTAGTCTTCCTAAATATCACCTTGAGTGGTAGATGTTCAGGTGAGAAGAGGGATAAATGGGTGACTGTTACATTCACACTTCCTGTCACATAATGTGCACAAAGATGTGACCAGAACAGCTTCCCTGAAAGCAGACCTTCCTGGGACCCCAAAGGAAGGAAACAGATGGGCCATAGAACACGTTGAGCTCACCTGGAAATTCATGCAGTGACATGGAAACCAAGGATGTGTGAAAACATGCATGTGTGGGGTGCAGGTCTTACCAGAGGGCTACAGGGCAGTTCGTCTTCTAAGTGTCTGCTACACTGAAGAAGGCATGTGAGCCTGTGCAGCCAGCAGTGAAGATTTAGGAGGGACAGTGGTGTGATGTTCTACACTTTGAAGTAGACTAAATAATTAAAAACTTGGAAGCAGAGTATGATGGCTCACACCTATAATCCCAGCACTTGGGAGGCTGAAGTAGAAGGATTGCTGAGTTTGAGGTCAGCCTGGGCTTCAGGGTGAATTCCAAGTTAGTTTGGGATAGAGTGAGACCCTGCCTCAATAAAAGCCCTTGAGACACTTCTCAAAATTAAATTTAAGACCATGCTTAAACTTCACTTGTACCACACACCACCAAGACTGGAGAAAGTCACTTTTATTTTCTTGCAAGTCCATACTTCTTTTTTTATTGTCCATAATAAGTTACAATATTTAATGGGCAAACAATGAGTTGTTATCCCCAATTCCCCGCTGCCCTCCCCTACCCACTCTGCTGGATAACCTCCTCCATGGGTCGTCTGGATAAGTCCTTGTGACAGGGGACCATGGATAGCCTAGTATTCAGCCAGGTTCTCTTCTAAATTTGCAAGCCAATGATGGTTCTTTCATTGCTACATCTTCCCACCTTGATTTCTTTATTTACAAAAACTCTCCCCATCTACTAAACTACCACTACTACTATTACTACTACACTATTGATGCTACTAATACTAACATTGATTTTACTTACTTACAAAGAGTAATCTTCTAAACCAGATCCCTATCTTGCCCACCAAGGCTCAGGGAACATTGCAGAAGAGCTGTAAGAGCCTCAGAGTGGGTGGAACTTGCCTGAGGCACTGTATCCCCCACCAGAGACTGACTAGACCTCTTGGTCCCCACATTGAATATCGGTAACCCCACCGAAGATGACCCTCACCACAATGGGGAGAGGATGAAGGGGTCTAAGTGTACAACCTTTTATAAAAACATAAATCAATAAAAAATTTTAAAGAGCTATTTCCTAAGGCAAACTTCTTGGAAGATCTCTTGAGATCTAGGAGTCCCTCAGCCCTTCTGACCTTGACAGTACTCATTCTCCAGGTGCCACATTGACTTTCCGCTCCAAGAGACCATCTGTTGGAGAGTCACCTGGTATCCCTTAGGCTCCTGGGTGAGCTGAGCACCGTGCCCACTTGACTCTGTGGCTCTGCAGTTGTGAGTTTAGTGAGCCGACAGCCTTGACCTGGAAGAAAGGACTCCTGGCCCTGAGGTTGAGGGCATGGAGAGCTGAGTGAGGTCTGTGCTTGGGTTGTCTCTAGCCCCTGGAGGGGAGGCAGACCCTGTACCCAAGCTTCCAACAGTAGAGCCCTCTGCGTTCACCCCCCCCCCCAGACATCTCTATGGGGTTTCTGACCTCCACCATGGCTGTGCTCTTCAGCTCAGTGGTTTCCAGCAAACCTGTTTTAATTGACCAGGGCTGGCTATTAGTATGTAAAAGCAGACAAATTTGCTAAAAAGCCAATTTGTTACATGAGCAATACACTCAAATCACTAGAGGTTTTTAAAAAATTATTTATTTACTTACAAGACAAGAGAGAGAGAGAGAGAGAGAGAGAGAGAGAGGGAGGGAGGAATGGGCATGCCAGGGCCTCCTGCAAGCAAACTCCAGAGGCATGAGCCATCTTGTGCATCTGGTTTTACCTGGATACTGGGGAATCGAACTTGGGACGTTAGGTTTTGCTGGCAAGCACCTTAACGACTGAGCCATCTCTCCAGCCCACCAGGGTGTTTTTATTGAAGTGTTTATTTTGCCCTAAATCTGTCCTAACTCCACTCTTAGCCACGAAGCTGCCAGGTAGATGTTTCCTATGGTCTCAGGACAAGTTGCAAAGTCACTTTATTAGCAAGGACAAGTCCAAAAGCAGGAGCTGTAGAAGAGACACCATCATGTGACTCTGGGCTTTTCTAGAATAAAACAACAGGTAACTTAGAACAATGTGCCTACAGCAGGCAGTACCAAATACCTGCTAAGAGTGGAGCTATTATTAACACTATAGTAATCATAGGTGTTAATTTACACATGTGTATTTTAAGCTATATGAGCTAAACTACACACTGAAAATAATGATAGTAATATAAATAGGAAATGGCAGCTGAAACCTCTGAACCAATTTAGTGGTACCATAGTTTATTTTTTTTACTTTTATTTACTTTTTTTTTTTTGAGAGATGGGATCTTACTATGTAGTCCAAGCTGGTCTTTTTCTTTCTTTTTTTTCTTTATTGTTCATAATGATTTACATTGTTTAGTGGGCCAACCATGAGTTGTTATCCCCAATTCCCCGTTGCCCCCCTCCTCCATCCCAAGTCAGCTGGATATCCTCCTCCGTGGGCCATCTGTATCAGTCTTTGTAGTAGGGGACCATGGATAGCCCAGTCTTCAGCCGGGTTCTCATGACCCAAGTATGTTGTTACTGAGGGTTGCCAAGTCTCTGCTATTCTCTCCCACCACGGCTCTCACAATCTTTCCGCCCCCTCTTCTGCTCAGTTCCCTGAGTCGTGGTGGGTGAGTATTGAGGCTGCTATGGTTGTGTCGAGATTCGTTGGTTTCTGTCACACTGGCTTATCTTTTGTTGATTGAATGGCTATGGCTGTGGGTCCCTTGTACATCCACTCATTGTCTGTGGGGTTCCATATGGATCCTCCTCCGTATGACTGTGGTGGCTCATCTCATGCCAGGATCTCAGTTTTCTGCCTGCAATTGGTTGGTAGGGTTATATGGGCCACAGGTTCTTGCTGTATCCTGAAAAATACAAACACAATCTCCATCGGAGAATGAGGTCAGTATCAGTTAACACGTATACAACAATCTGGATTACCTAGCTTCTATTTTCAAAAGCCTCCCCTGCAGTCACTCGCATAGTGCATCTTTTCTTGGGAGCCCAAGAGTATGGGATCCGTTGCATATCCATATTTTTACTCCAAATGCTAAGCCTGAGTTTAACCTTGGGCTCTTAGCTACTATGCAATACTGCCTCCTTAAGGAGGGGTGGGAAATGAGCTCAGCTGTG
This sequence comes from Zapus hudsonius, assembly GCA_004024765.1. Classification (NCBI taxonomy): domain Eukaryota; kingdom Metazoa; phylum Chordata; class Mammalia; order Rodentia; family Dipodidae; genus Zapus; species Zapus hudsonius. The sequence goes on from PVHP010007584.1 coordinate 55,675, forward strand.
CAATCTAGTTATGGGGAGCACCTTTTGAGGCAGTTAACTAATTTTCTGTGTTGAATTACCAAAAGTGCCAGTAGTTGAGTTTAACCTTGGGCTCTTAGCTACTATGCAATACTGCCTCCTTAAGGAGGGGTGGAAAATGAGCTCAGCTGTGCAATCCAGTTATGGGGAGCACCTTTTGAGACAGTTAACTAATTTTCTGTGTTGAATTACCAAAAGTGCCAGTAGTTGATATCAGAAAATACTTTTAGTGTGTGTGTGTATGAGTGTGTGTGTGTGTGGTTTTTTTTTTTTTTGTGTGTGTGTGTGTGTGTGTGTGGTGTTGGAAAAGGCAAAATGGAGATGTAGTACATATCTTATAATAACTCAGAAAAAAAGGATACTTTACATCTTGATGCAATAGCTGTATGGCACTGACCAGAAGAAGTTTCATGTATCATTCATTGCTTTCTATTGCTTTCAACAAAATATCAGCAATTCTGATGTTTCAGTTTTCTTTTGGGGCATTATCCCACCAAACTGATTTTCTAGCCCACTTCTGCAGCATAAGTTTCATTATTTTCAGAACCA
>PVHP010007585.1:0-56319 GCA_004024765.1 Zapus hudsonius
ACAGTTGAAACTCGGTTGTTCAAGGGTCAATTGTATCTTTATGAAGTACCTAGACTGAGGTATTGTTTTACAGGGATGTGATGGATATGCATGGCTTTCCTTCCCCTTTTACCAAAAGTACCAAACTATAGTTTGTGTGACAATCACCACCTTGTCACACTGTATGCTTGGAGAAGTAATATATTCATAGAGCTAGAAGCAATAAGCTGGCTCTCTCTCTTACTTGTTCTTTGAAAATGACTAATAGAGAGAACAGACAGGTGTTTTCTCTTCAACATTTACAATGTTTTCACACATCAACAGAATTTTACTATTTTATATGCTAATCGAGAAAATCTGTCTTTTTTTTCTCTTTAACAACTGCTTTAGCGGCTAAAGTGACAACATGCAATAGATACATAAAATTGGGTGTAGAGGAAATCAAAGGGTATGCATGAGTATTAATGTGGTGAGTATCAAGAAGCTTTACCTTGTTACACTGAGTGAGTGCATCTTAAGTCCTACTGACAGAAAGGAGCATAATCCTTGCTCAACTTGTACTCAAGGCTGTACACCTTCCCTAAGTAACCATCTCATTGAAGGATGCATGGATTTGGGATGCTCTGGGGATAGCAAGGTTCATCAGACTTTGGAATTTATGTTTCCTGTGCGACCTTGCTTCTCATTCTCACAGAATGGAAGAACACATCATCTTTGGAGCAAATTATTAAGACTTGGAAAATATAACAACGATAAGATGTTGCTAAACAGATAAAATTGGAAAGTTCTCTCCCTTGAGTGGCTTCACACAAATCCAGAGAAAAATATTTATTATATTTCTCCACAGTTTATGAAAATGTAAGTGCTTGATTTTTCAATAAATTTAGGGAGACATTATTAATTTTAATTAGAAATGTGGTTAAAAGAAAGTAATATTCAGCTGTAGTGTGTTCCAATTCAATCCCACAGACAGACATTATGCCCTCTCTCACACCTACCCAGCCCGACCCTAACATCTGTGCGCACTGAGGAGTGTCCAGGATGTGTGACATTTTTAACACCTGTCCCAGTGCACCAGCTGCGGTGTCGTTCCCACAGCACTCCACGAGGGGGCACTGCTGCCTCATGCGTCTTTATCCTTAAATGACTGGAAGCCAGGTCTGAAGTTTTTCCAGAGTGCCAGTGAACTAGCTAGCCTTCACCCCAAAACTTTCAGTTTTCAATGAACTCATCCCATAAAGCCAGATAAAAGTGAGCTCGGGGAAGGTTCATCTGTAGAGGACCAGAACATCTGGCAAGTCCTAGCCAATCTCAGGACCTTTGAGTGGCAGTTGAGCTGCAAGGCTGCTCCTGCCAAGGCCTGGCAAGGCTCTCTTACCAGAAGCCCAGAACCTGCAGCATGGTTATAAGCCTTCTAGTTGATCTCAGTGAGGCATTTCCTAGTTATTTGTCATTTCGATTGAGGTTGTGTCTTGCTATGGTACCCCAGTTGGACCTTGAACTCCAGACACTCCAATCTCAGCCTCCAAGTGCACTCAGCTTTTGGCTTCATTCTGAAGGCTGTCTCTTGGGAAGAAATTGCTAGGAAAAGTCTCAAAATGACTCAAGAAGGAAAAATAGTTTGCAGAGCCAAGTACCACAACAGTAACTTATATGTGACCCTTTGCAAGACGTGGCAGCCTATTGCCGGAGATGATCTAGCCTTAAAGACCCACGTGAACATGTGCACAGTCTCTCATATCTCAAACTTCTGGGATCAGGAAATTTTTAGAGTTAATTTTTTTTCAGCTTTCACAAAGTTATATAGTGAATACACCACAAGTGAAATGAAGTCCCAAGTCAGGGCTCAGTGGATCCCTGAGTCAACAGTAAAACACTGGACACAGCAGGCAGGCTGTGTGGGACAAAAAGAAAAATGGCTCTAAGTCAGCTCTTCCAAGGACCCCTTCTCCAGTTCAGGCAGCTAAAAAGATTTTCAGAACCCAGCATGGTGGTGCACGTCTTTAATTCCAACACTCGGGAGGCAGAGGTAGGAGGACCAACATGAGGTTGAGGTCACCCTATCTCGAAAAATTTCAATTTTCAGAAGCACTTTTTTAATTTTGCTGTTTGCAACTTATTTATTATTTATGTGTGCATGTATGTCAGCATTTTGCACCTGGATGTATGTGGATGCTGGGGAATGAAAGCCAGGCCAACAAGCTTTATGAGCAAGTGCCTTACAAGCCCTCAAAAGCACTTTGGATTAAAGGATGGGAATTCAGGAGGGGGACTTTCTCACTTCCTACATATGTAAGAATTATCTAGAAATAGGCTTGGTGACAACTGTGATACTACTTCATAGAAACTATTGAAGAACTGTGAAAACCCAAACAGTAAAAGCCGCTCATGACGGAGCAAGGGTCAGACAATGCGGTGAACCAGGAGAATGTCAAAACATGGAAACTTCTGATTGAAACCCTGGATTCTTCAACTGTGGTCACAACCCCATGTGGGTTATGTAACGAACTGTAGCGTTACCGAACATGTGACAACTAAAATTTAATTCAAAATCAAATGCACAATGAACTTAATGTGTTTCTGGCAGTTTTCAGTGTTGTATCATGAGATCTCACTGTAGTCTTGGTTCTGAACACCCAACACACACAGAACATGCTGCCTGAAACATCTTAACTCAAATTCAAGACTACTGTATGTGACACAAATTTTTCTGCTCTTACAGACACACAATGATTTACTTACAGTAAATAAAGACATATTTTCCTATCAACCTGTGATCTAAGTAGAATATCTCTGGATTGTATTGTGTTAAATGTTTGCTTTTTTAATTTGCTGTTTCATAAAAAGTCATTAAATGAATTTTGACTTGAATTTGGATAGAATTTTCAATAATTTCTGAAATAGCCCGAAGTCATGATTTTTTTTCTTCATTTTGTACGAGACACTTGTACAAAAAAATTGTTACCACTGTTGATTACAAGTCAAAATATTGATCAACTCTGAAGAACACTGGAGATGTCCTATGTCCTGCCACATCCCATAATTCAGCCAAGATTTAAAAGTAAGCCAGTAATCCATCTCATTAATATGCAGACTGGCTTTGATAAATGGTACCAGAGAATTGTTTTAAACTGAAGTTATCAGTAAACGTTTGATCTGTAAGCCTACACACACAGGGTCATGCAAGGAACAAGTTTAAGCAACTTGATTTACAGAAATCCGAGTACACCAGGACTCTGCACCCTGAGCCCAAGTTCCTGCAAATAATGGGACCCCCTCCACTTCTCCAGGGCTGGAGAGCCACTGAGCTGGGTGACTGGCTGTTTCCCTGGACCCCAGGCCTGCTGGGTCACCTTTGTATGTGACTTTGATCTTCCATAACAGGGTAATGAATGAGGGTCTCAGACCAATTCCCACTCAGCAAAGAAAACCCAGGTCTCCTACATGGCCTTCTCACAGTCAAAGACATATGCCTATTTATGGACTAGCTAATCAGGGCAGGTGTTTTCCCATCAGCCACCTCTCAGAGCCTCCCACCCTGTGCTCTCACTGTGCTGACCAGCACCCCAGGGTGGCTCCAGTTGGATCTCCCCTCCTCCTGCACCGGCTGGAACACTTACTCAGCCCCATGTCTCCCCCTTCCTGGTCCCGGGGGGCTCGCTGGCAGCACAGGCCTCGGAGCAGCAGACCCAGGTGACTGAGCAGGATGAGGGGCGGCGGCAGCCAGGGCTTCTCGTGGTACGTCATGATGTAGCGATAGCGGTTGTACTTCCACAGTTTATTCGAAATGGATTTTACATCTAAGTAGACATTGCTGTAAGTTGTAGAAAGAGAGGGGCGCTGTTTAATATGGGATCCTCATCATGACAGTTAGACTTGGTGCCCGGCAGCTCTTCCGGCTGGTTGGCATTACCAGCCATTAGCCAAGAGAAGATGCCCTGCACTGTGTTCATGACCACCTTCCACCAACCAACCACACCTGTTACCTTTTACAACAAACATCCGAACGAGAGCAAGACCCTCTTGCTCGCAGTACCACTCGCTGTCACTGTCTCTTCTCATATAGGAAGGTATTTTCTTTTCATCCTTTATTATAAAGAGCTTTTACCTTTTTTAAAATTTATTTACCAGGAAGAGAGAGTAAGCACATCAGAGCCTCCTGCTACTGTAAACAAAATCCAGATGCATGCGCCACTTTGCACAGCAAGCTTTATGTGGGTATTGGGGATTCAAACTTGGGTTGTCAGGCTTTGCAAGCAAGTGCTTTTAACTACTGAGCCACCTATCCAGCCCATAGGTAGCTTGTTTTTCAATATTCTCGTATTTATTTGAGAGAATTGGGAGAACAGGCAGGCCAGAGTCTCCTGCCACTGTACACAAACTCCAGATGCGTGCATGTGGCATCACACGGGCACTGGGAATTCAACCCATAATGGGAGGCTTCATAAGCAAGTGCCTTCAGCTGCTCTGCCATCTCTCCAGCCTTAAGTAGCTTCACTGTTCCTCTGTATCTTCAATCTTATGGGTTGATATGAAGGCCAACGTAATTAAGAACTGTTAGAGTAATTCTAGCTAAAATACCCAAGGAGAAATGTATGAATGAAGAAAAGATGAGAGAAAAGAACCAGTTCATCCTATAATAAGCCAGTGAGCAAAGCTTCTCATAGGAACCTGACAGACTCTGTTAACTTTACAATGACAGAGGCTGCTGGTGGTGGACCTTTAGGTTTCTACGTCTATCACTTATAAAACGAGGCAACATATTTTGACATTATTTAAAGTGGAAGTTATTGTGGGTAGTCCAGTTCTTCAAAACAACATATCATCTTTGGCCATATGTATGTGTATATATAACATTTATAAGACATAATATAGGTAAAAGGCCCAAGGGACCAACCATTTTAAATTCATAGACTAACAAAATATATTTTCTTCAGAGAAAGATGGATTTTAAAAGAAAAAGTAGAACTTTGATTCGGGTAGCCAAATTTAACCTAAAACTATAATCCTAGCACTCAAGAGGCTGTGGTAGGAGGCACTGAGCATTCAAGGCTAGCCTGGGCTAGAGAGTGATTTCTGGGTCATGCTTGGCTAGAGTGATATCCTGCCTCAAAAAATGCAAAAGACCTGAACTTGAGCAATGACAGAGAGAAGGAAATAGAACCATTCTAGAAACCATCTTAGGATGAGTAATAGAACCAATTAAATCAATGATGGGCACATGGGAAAGCTAGAATTCTGGTTCTCATAGCAGGATCACTAAGATCGCATCAGCATCACTTTCTGGAGTTCTGAATAAGACACTCCAAGGGTGGACATTCTCTGTGTTTCTGCAAGCTGGTGGGGTGATTCTCGGGCAGAATCCTTTGACAGCCAATCCAGAAGTGACCTCGGCCTGTCCACCAGCAGGTGGCAACCTTCACAGTGTATTTCAGGGTCTAATGGTAAGAATTCTCTTACAGAGTCCCTGCACAAGTAGTCAGATCTTGGATCACCTAGCTTTTCTGGGTCTCAAAGCGTTCATTTCTAAACTGAGAAGACAAAAAGCTGGCTGTGGTGGTTCATACCTATAATCTCAGCTCTTGAGAGACTGAGGCAGGAAAATCATAAAGCCCCGGTCATCTGGGTTGATGTAGTAAAGACTGGAGGATACGTATATATTGGAAAGAAGGGAGATGAAGAATTTGACGCACTTCTACCACTGGATGGAGGGGCATCTGCATCTATATAAGTAGAGGGCTAGAGATATAAAGTGGGATTTCCCAGGTATACAGGAAAGTCAACGAGACCATAAAAATGCATAAATAAAGGAAAAGCAACCCGAAAAGGAAACTGAAAAGTAAGAAAAAGGAAAAAAGGGAACGAGACAAACAGGAGCCAAGTGGAGAAACCTTGAGCCAGCATTCGAGTCCACCAGCTCTCATATCACAGGATTCTAGACTCTCCAATGGTGATGCAGAGCTTTCTGCACTTTATTGTGCCTTCTGTTCTTTTATGGTGTCTGCCTTTTGTTTGCTTCCTAAAAGTATTTTCATACCCTTACTTTAAAACCATAATAATAAAACATCAAATACAAAACCCAAAGGTTGCATACTCAACATACACACGAATATACTCAATGTACCTGCCCCTGTTTTCATTTAAATAAAATAAGCATATTTAGTTAAAGTTACCTACTTGAAGAAAGCAATCAGCAGGTTCACCATGATGATGTATTGGACAAAGAGGTAGACGGCTTGGAGGAAAGGGGTGAGAAAAGACCCCGGAGGACAAGACCTGTTGTTTGAACAAACTACAAACAAAACATTTAAAAGAAAGATAAAACAAACCACAGCGTAGGATCCCTCTATAGATGCTTAGCCCTTCCTGTAAATTTGCACAGACACTACCCATTTTAAAGATTCAGATGAGTGCTTTCCAGATTTATTTGTTAATGTATATATTTTATTTGGATTATAATCCCCTCCTGTTACCTTCTCTCATCCTCCTTATCTGATCTCCCTCCCACTGAACCCCTTATTTATCCCAATTACTCTATTTTTGTTTGCTCTCCTTCACTACCTATAGTGGAATGTTGGTGGACCCAATATTGTGCAGGTCATGACAGTGGTGATGAGGTCATGCATGCAACAGCCTTTCATGTCCAGAAGTCAGACTTCCACAGCACTCCACCCCATCCACCAGCTCTTAGATTCTTTCTGCCCCCACTTCCACAATGTTCCCTAAGCCTTTCCAGATTTTATTTTTACTCTGAGTGTCTACAGTCATTCAGTTTCTGACTGAGGGCAAAATCCCATATGCACCATCTATCTCTGAAGCGTAGACTTCTCCATACATCATCCAGTATGGCTCAAATACAATATCTCTGGCCAGACTCCAAGATGGAGGCTCATTTGGTGACAGGATGGCTTTGCGTGCCACACCGAAGCTCAGCAGGACAATGGCCATCATGATCACAATGTAGAACATGTTTGCTGCCTGCAAAACAGCAGAGCATGGGAAGGTACCACAATCTTGAAATTCACAAGATGTTAGCAGCCATCACAATTGCACTTAGCAGTAATAAGCTTACCTGCCATCGACTAAAATCCTGATTCCACAAGTAGCTAGATTTTCGTTCACTAACTTATTTTGCCCTCAGCACAGTATGTGTTTTGGACCAATTGGGATGTAGATAGCCACATGAATGCACTGAGAGTAGAGGTCTGTGTTTCTTTCTTTAATCAATAATCAAATGTTAGCAGCTTGTAACTAGTTAGAATCCAACTTTTTGCCATTTGGACCAAAACTCGGATTAGAAAAAGGCAAAAAGTAAAGTATAGTCAAATTATTCCAATGATTCATCATTCCCAGGATTGTCCAGGAAGTTGATCAGGCCAGGTTCTCTTCACCTACTAGACATCAAACTCAACACACAGACACGGGAGTCACCCAAATCCACATCAGTAGTCCGTGAGTTTCTCCACATTACTTTCTCTGTATATATCAATTTATTCTTTTATCAATCCCTCACCTTCCCCTGTTGCGTTCTCCAGCAGTGCTCACTATAGGCACACACTGCACAGACTAACTCATTTAATCCTCATAGCAACTTATGAAATAAGTAGTATTCTATCTCTTTATGCACAAAGCAATGAAGGTGAAGTAAATTCTCAAGGGCATCAGGAAGCCATTAGGTGAAGGCCATTCGATATATTCTAGCCAATGGAATGTACAGGGAAAGGGATCTGGGTCACTTCCTGTCTGACTGGCTCTGTCCCTCCTGTTGCCCACCACAGGAGCCCAGAGATACAGATGGGCATGGCTGTGCCACATGGTAGAGAGACTGCATCCCTCACTCAGCCCCATCAAACCTGGCTTCAGAGAGAAATGACCTTGTGCAAAGTCACTGAGTGTACTACTAACTTCAACACAGGGAATCTAATAAATGTTGATGTCACCAACACCAAAGAAAGTATACCTAGCCTAAAAAAAAATCAGTGCTTAGGTAGAAAACACTTGTCTTGGGAATCTTACACATTCTCCTTCTTCTGTCGTCTTCCTGTATTTCAGCACTACTTCTGACCCTCCAGAACCTTCCTTGCATTCTAGAAGTAAACCTCAGGGGTAATACTGATGCTGTACTTAGCTACTTGAAAACTTGCAGATGGTCAAAGCTAACACAAATGCTCATCTAGCCCAGAGGACACACTGGAGCCAGGTGGCCCACGGTGGGATCCTGGCTCTTCAACACATGCCTTGAGGAATTAAAAACCTCCAACTCCTTTTACATAAAGGAGTCCTGTACTCCTTGTACCTAAAAAGTGGATAACAGACCTCATTTCTTAAAGTTGTTAGGAAGATGAAATGAGTCAGTCTGTGCAAAGCCCCTAGCAGTGTGCACCTTACATAAGCTCTGCTTAAGAGTGCAAGAAACAGGGAGAGTGAGGGGGTGACACCAGAGCACATTGGTACTTCCAGAGAAAGCATTCTTGGTGGTAGCCTCACACAAATACAGCTCTCTGGAATCCTATAGTCTGACTCAATGCCAAATGATCCAGCCTTCACCAGTGATAAACTAGTTATGCATATCAACTACCCAATGGTCTGTCTGGGGACATTTATTATATACAAGTTTCTGGTTAGCCAGAAATCAGTGCTAAAATAATTCCCTCTCTGTGCCCCTAGAAATAATTCAGAAGTTAATCTCTGAGATTTGCCATGAAATTAGGTGGCATCATTTAAAAACAATCATTTGCATATAAAATCAGACTGTATTTACCATTTTCGCGATCATGGTCACGTATGGACCTGCATGTTGATTCACAGCAAAGAAGTCCATGAGCCGGGAGAACCAGAATATGATGTCTATGCAGTAGATGAGTCTTCCCGCTGTATGAAGAGGAGGGCGGCCCCACCTCAGGCCAAAGCCAACTGAAAATAGGCCAATGGCCACAGTTTCTGTTAGGTTCCAGTACTCACTCATCCACACCTTCACCTTCTGAGTAAATTTCCCAGGTTCTGAAATACAGATCTAAAAGAAGAAAGAGGGCAACTGAAAGAATGGGATGCAGGTTTGGGGAATGGAGCTCATCAAAGTTGGGGTACTTGACAAGCCCATGTAAGGCCCCCAGATCAATCCTAGCACCACAGAAAAGGGAAGACATGGGTCTCATCAATACAGTCTTCTTGAATGAATGAACAAGTCCTTTCAAGAGTGATTCACATCCCACCACCTCGGATCACAAGAGGATTTGAGACTTAGTTCTCCCCTGTAATCAATTATTTGAATACTCCAATAAACGTTTTAAAACTTGTTCAATAAAATGAATTAAATGTTAAGATTAATGTCTAGCATTATTACCATTAACCCTAAATACTCACTTGAAAACCAAACTAGAAATTAAAAAAAGAAAAAGTGCTTTTTGTCTAGCTTTCAAACATGAGGAAGCACAAAGGCACTTTACAACTCAACACTACAGTGGGGAAGAGCCACAGCGCGGGGTCACAGGGCAGAGCAGAGGGCAATGACCACTGGACAGAGACACGCAGGCCCTACAGCTGCTGCTCTGAGTATCATGCTGGAACTCACCAGTGCATGGTATTCCTTCTAAAATACTCTATCAGACACCTTCAATGTAAACTAGCAAACCTCTTTGCTCTGAACTATAAGATTTGGCAGAATTTAGGTAACATTTTTCTCCTTGATTTTTTTGTCATCTATAAACTTCACTAGCAGCTAATATAGTGTACATCTTGCATTTACTTAATATGTAATGTTGGTCAAATTATCCTATCACTATATAAAGCATAGAGCTAGAAATGCAAACATATCTCAAAGAGTCTAAGCTGTATCTGTGATTGAAATGTTAATTTTTAAGTGACTAATCACAAACTAGAAAATAATATGTTGTTTTGTTTCATTTCTTAGACTACTTGTCCCAGAAGAACTTTCAGCATCAAGTTTCAAAGGTGCTTAGTGGGAACTTTGAAATTCCCTAAGTATATGCCTTTCATATTATGCAACATTCACCATCGTGTGCCATTCTATGAGGTGAACCTGATCACACATAGGTGATTCAAGGTGATGAACCTCATCCCACCAAGACAGTGGATTCCCACATAGTTAGACAATTGAATAGCCAATGGCATCACCTATCACAACTGATAAACACACTAAGACTGCTTCAAAATAACCACTTCCAGCACTCACCATAAAGGATTTTTTTTAATATTTTATTTATTCATTTTCAAGCAGAGAGAGAGAGAGAGAGAACCAGGGCCACCACCTTGTGGGTCTGGCTTATGTGGGTCCTGGGGAATTGAACCTGGGGCCTCAGGCACTGGAGGCAAGTGCCTTAACCGCTGAGCCATCTCTCCAGCCCACCATAAAGGATTTGACAAGGATACAGAGCTGACATAAGAAATTTTCCCCCAAATAACCTTCTTGTAGTATACAAATGGGAATCCTTCCCCCCCTTCGGCATGTCCACTTTATCCCCAGACAGAGAGCACGTCTTCTTCCAGATGTGCACGTGCAAAAGACATGAGTGGAAGGGAACTCACCTCCCTAGCCTTCTCAAGGGCATTGGTGAAGATATAGATAATGACGAGCCACTCCTGCACGCTGGGCTGCGGCTGCATCTCTACCAACACCGTGTAAGTGAACAGCATGAGGAATGCCAAGTATGCCATCTGTAAGAGACACATCATTCCCTGGACATGAGCACAGGGGACCAGGAAGGAGGCCAAGCAGAGGCAGACAAAGCCCAAAAGAAACACAGAAAGGAACTTTAACATAACCATATGAAAATATAACTGGACCAACTTTTGATTATGGAAGACCCGATACCAAGGAGAGCACAAGAGCCTCTAGTTTTCCCGTTTAGGAGCTCCTGGCAAAATGAAGTCCACTGTTCTCAGATGCATGGAAGAAATACTATCTTGTCCAGTTGACTTCCAACTATTGCATCATGCACACTGGCAGTCTGGTGGCAGGCAGGGAGGAATCACATGCCTTCCCCTGCGATTTCAACCTAGAGAATGTGTGTGCCAAGCATGCCAGGTGAGCATTGTCTGTAGAAGGATAAAACTGCTACTGTTCAACTGTGCACCTTGGCATTAAGGGCTGTTTGAAGATGATTTGATTCTCAGCCCGACATACATTCAATAATGTTTAACTGTTAACTGTGTATATTACACCTAGATTTCTAATCTCTTCAAATAATTAAAACACAGTAAACACAGACACACAAATTTGCTCTCTCATGGTGTTTATAGCAAGATGTGGCTTCAGCAAAGTTTGTCACCATTAGCTATTAGTCTGCTAAACAAGAGTGAACCGTCAGGTCCCGTTGCTGAAGGTCTGCTGAAGGGCAGATCTGGAAGGCTCTGCATTACTGTTCAGCTGGGTACCTCTCTCAAATCATTCCTAAACTGGATATTTCTAAGGAATGAAATAGGTTACTTCAAATATTTTGGGGCTGGCCCTCTCCCCATGGAACAACAGTGGGTAAAGTGCTCCAAGCTCCCATTAGTCTCCTATTTTGTTGCAGGCTCACAAAATGATGAAGACACATCAGAAGGAAAATGTAATATTTAGGAAAAAGTAAATATCACTCAGAGATAAGCATTTATTCAAAAAGTATACAAAATAAGTATATGGTTACCAACTCAGTATTTTGAAATGTTTATATATGTCTTTGTTAGATAGATACCATGTTATAGTTTACTTCAAATAATTTTGGAATACAAAACGCTGACCATAATCAATTCAAGAATAGTCCAGCATTAGAAAAATAAGTTCTACTTAAGTAAATGAGAAAAATTCTCCAAACATTTGTAGCTTATTAGTTCTCTAAATGCACTCTATCCATAACAGACTTGGTGACTGACACACAACACACTTTTTATAGCTCTCTGTATAGTTATACCATTGAAGGTAAAAATCAACATTGACATTCTTGTCTATATAACACATATTCCTACAAAAAAAAACTTTAATTCAACTTATGGCCTTCTGTGGATTTTTCTGCCTCAGATGGGAAAAGAATCTACCACCTACCACTTAATTCTGAAAACTTGGCTGTTAGTGCCTCGTTCCTAAGTCCTCCAAACATCCAAGAAAGACAAAAATGCAAGGGCATGCTGGTACACCCCTGTAATTTCAGTACTCAGGAGGCAGAAGCAGGAGAATTGCTATAAGTTAAAGGCCAGCCTGGTCTATATAGTAAGTTTCAGGCCACCCAGAGCTACATAGTAAAATCCTTTGTCACCACCCCCTCAAAAAAACCCAAAAACCAAGAAGAAGAAAACAAAAATAAAGGAATAAGAGCAAGAAGAGCAGGGGAAGAGCAGGAAGGGGAGGAGAAAGAGGGAGAGGAGGAACAGGTGAAGGACGAGGAGGGGAGAATGAGTCTTATTCTCCTTCCAGTAAAGGTGAGTTCTGTCCCACACGTTCTCCGTCCAACCCTCCCTCCTACCAACCTTTCACCCTCTCCTACCCATTTTGATTTTACCATTTTTTATTGTTATCTCAAGTTCGCAAAGCAGACATATCATTAATTGTTAGTAACATTCTCAAGGACTACTAATTGCAATTACCACTACCATTGTGATGAGACCAACCGTGTAAAACCAAAACTTGACAATGGGAGCCCTGTAGAACTCGTAGACTCTCCTGGTCCAGGGAAGGCTCTGGGGGCCACATCTTAAGTCATGGTGCTGATTCTCATACAGTTTCTCATCGGGGCCTTTTTCCAAATCACAGTCTTTCTGTAAAAATAAACGATGATCTTGTAGGAGAATAGCATAGCTCGATGGTAGAACTCATGCCTGGGTTCACTTCCTAGCTCCTCCACCAATAATAATAGTAGTAGTAGTCATCATCGTTGTCATAATAATAATAATAATAATAATAATAATAATAATAAACAAACAAACATTTCTTGTTCACAGCTTAACTAACATATTTGCAGGTATAAACATACTACACATATAATAAATTGCACATTATTAAACAATTGAGAAGCTACCTTCAAAATATAGTCTTATCGTTAAAAGGACATAAAGTTGTATATTGTATAAATTTTGACCAGGTAAAGAGCATCGGTTATTATAATTGGGTAATGTAAACTGAGTCAGGATCAATCAAGCCCAAAGTAAGAGTAGCTCTAAGGATGGGAAAGAGATTCCTCTTTCATTTTCCTTTAGCAGTGATTTGGAACCTGTGAATATTCCTAAAATCCTGTGATGCCCAGAGCTGACGATGCATGCATTTCCTTAACACAGGACGAGCAGTGATGATGCAACACAGGCAAGCTGGATGCACCATGCATTGTAGGAACCTGGCCTGTGATAACCTGCTCTACTTAACTAGAGCACCTGGTTTCTTTTGTCTGGTGTTATTGGGTCTATGTCTTGAAGCCATATGCGAGTATTCATGCTAAGCATTTACTTTTCTAGACTATGAATTAAATTTTCCATCAGCTTCTTAAAAGGGGTGAGTGAACCCCAACAGGTTAACTCTTCAGCCCTTGTAGGTGGTCAACAGTAAGAACCCAAGTGTTGGGCAGGGGCTGCATGCACACAGGGCTCACACAGGACAGGACTCTAAGAGGACCTGTGAGAGGTTAAAACAAACCAGCACTTGTGGTCTTGGCCCCTTTGGGAGAGGGAGTAGAGAGGCTACAAGAGAAGCAAGAGATGCCACCTTACCTTATTTCTATTTGACCACAAAGTCACAGAACATATGAACTATTTATTTGGTTCAATGTAATTTCAGCTCAAAATGGATAAATTTTGTAATTTTTAAAGTAATAGTAAAAAAATCTCTATTGTCTTTCTTATTTTAAAATATTTATTTATTTATTTATTATTTCAGACAGAGAGAAAAAAAAGCAGATAGAGAGAGCAAGAGAGTCTGGGCATGCGTACAAATAAGCTCCAGATGCAAATAAACTCCAGATGCATGCGCCTAGACATCAGGCAAGTCCTGTGAAATAGTAAGTTTTGTTTAAAGCAAGTAATGAATCAAATTTTTCCCTAATTATTAATATAGCTAGAGAAAAATGACCTTTGAGGCCTGGGACATCTAAGTGGATTAACTCGTGTCTGAGAGTCACCTGGAACCCCTGGAGCTTCGCTTTGCCTGCTGGGGCTGAGGTCATTACTTAGAGATGTGGGAAACGGCCTGGTCCTAACAGGTTTGAACTAGCTTAGATTCAAAATAGATTGAAACTAATTAGAAAAATCATTCATGGAGATTTTAAAGACATCACTACCACTTTAGAAAGACCCCATAAATCGTCTCAAGTAATGACTTCTTATTAAATTATCATCTTATTATTTCTTCTGATGCTTCATTATGTCTCATTACTCTTGACAGTTTGGAATAGAAAACCAACTACACACAGGTTTAAAAGTGCTGAGTGAGCCTGGCCCTGAGTTGAACTGAACACAGCGTGGGAATGGAAACTCAGGTTCAGGACTCTGATTTTTTTTTTTCATGGAACAGAAAGACACAAATATTTTGCTTAATGTCTATTCTCTCTCTCTCTCTCTCTCTCTCTCTCTCTCTCTCTCTCTCTCTCTCTCTCTCCTTCCCTTCTCTCTTCTCCTTCCTCTTTCCTCCCCTCAAACAGTAATCTGATACCAAGTACATAGAATAAAATCATAACCAATGATAGAATATATATTCTTATTTGACTTATTTTTTCATCGTCATAGATCAGCAAGTCTAACATTACACTCATCTCTCCTAAACTTATTTCTTTTCCAGTCATCTCTTCAGGTTGGCCTTGCTGTACCCACTAACCTTCACTTGGATTCTCCATCTCCCCCTTGCCCATGTCTGTGCTCAGGTGACTCATCAGTTCAAGTCTGTCTGTTTCCACTGCTCCTGGCTGACACCCTTAGTCCCTGGGCTCTTCCAGCCTGTCCTTTGGGGAAACTATGCAAAGCCATGAAAGCCATGGGGTCTTTTGTTTGTTTTGTTTTGTTTTTACTACTTGGAACAAGTTGCTACTCTGGTCATTCACATCCTCTGGCTCTCCAGTGAATAATCTCTCCCTGTGACAATCTCTCACAGGACATACAACAGTCTCACAGACTGGCTTCAGTCTGTTTCCAGCCATGCCTGTAAATACCCTGTTCTTCAGCACCCTCCACAGGCAGGATTCTGGCCAAACAGCCCACTTGGAAAGTTTGCTCCCTGCCTGGCTACTTCCCAACTTACAGCATTTCTTCTTGAAATGCTGCCTCCCTCTCCACATCCTCAAGTCCTAGATGAACCCCAGTCCTCACTCGTTGCCTCACCAAGGAGAGACCACTTCTACCCCCTCATGTCCCCTTCTGCCCTCCTCATGCAACTTGCTCCTACAACAGTTCAAGCCACCAGAGCTTATGCTTTCAAGAGATTAGCAGCAAGGATATTTAAATTTATTTCTACAGGCAAAGAGGTTTTTCCTGTAGAAATATCCTAAAAGAACTCTAGTGTGTCATGGTGGTATGTACCTGCAATACCAGCTTCTGAAGAGACTGGGGCAAGAGGAGCACTCGAACCTAGGAATTCAAGGCCAACCCGAACAACACAATGAGAGAGAAGGAGACTTATAAAAAGTCACAGAATAAATGAACTATTTATTTTGTTCAGTGTAATTTCAGCTCAAGTTCACCTTCCATCTATTGTCAAAAGTATCTTCACCATTTTATTTTATATTTATTACCTTCCACAAAGACACTCTCAAAACCATCCCCGGCTCACTTGACTCTAGTTTTTCCCCTATAATGCTCAATGCAAATTATGTTCCTTAGCTAATCAATCATATTTACTTAGTTGGCATTATGAAATATTACACAGCTCACAAAAAAAATTGTCTCTCTTCAATCTATTCCTGACCTAACAAAATTCTGAAACCAAATCAGCTAAGAAAGCTGTGTGTGTGTGTGTGTGTGTGTGTGTGTGTGTGTGTGTGTGTGTGTGTGTGTTTCCCAGGACCAAACATGCTGGACAAGTGGAGTCAATAATTTCTGCTTAAGGTGAATTCAAAAGCTAATGAAAAGCCACCACTGTGATTGGAAACCTTTCAAAGTAAAACAGACTTGAAAATCTTTCAAGAAATGTTTGCAAGTGAATAATGGACATGAAATTCAATGGATATTTCAACTGATGATAAGCCCCATGGTGACAGAGGCTACATCTACCTTAATTAACATCTGTCATATGGAGAAAGGTGATTAAATATTCATTGAATTAATAAATTGATGTGGCCACACCCAAACTACCAGAGAAGGCAATGGCAAAAAAAAAGGATCATTATAGTACAACCAAGATAGAACTTCTCAGAGAATTGTGAGAACTTCCTATACTTCTGAATGTCAACAGTAGGCATTAGATGCAGTTCCAAGAAGGAATTTCTTCAGTCTCCCCTTGGTGAATGGCTGTGGACTGGCATGCCCAAACTCTCTACCATGTCTGCGGTGTTTATGACTTCATCATTCTGTGAAATCTGCTAGAGCCAAAAGTGAAATCATATCTCCTTGCAAACTACTATTTGCTATGTCTTAAAAGAAATTGCCAACAGATTTACATATATGTTTGTAATCAGACGGATGATAGACACACAGCTTTGTCAATAACCTGATATTTTCCTTGTTCACTTCAACAAGCAAACTAAACTTAGTGTGAGCAAATAAATGGGCACAATGCCCAATGAAGTAGCTTCATATGAGCATTCCATTCTATTCCTAAGCAGTTGGGTCAACATTGAATTGCATTCCTTCTGTTTGCTCCTTCTGGATGACTTCTCACCCACTAGGCACAGGTTAGAATGCACCTGACTTCTTGGATATCCGACGGGAGGAAAGGAAAGTGGGAGGAAGGACTCACATTTATACCCAAACAGAAGTCACAAATAAAGTACCAAACAACTGACCAATCAGAATGGGTGTTCAACCAATCACCAATAGAAACCTAATTACAGTTAATACTAATTACAGTTGACTAGTTTTCATTTAGTATTTAGTAAATATACCTTGAAATATTTAAATAATACTCTAAATAAAAATATTAAACAAGCCAGGCATGGTGGCACACGCCTTTAATCCCAGCACTCACAAGGCAGAGGTAGGAGGATTCCTGTGGGTTCAAGACCACCCTGAGACTACACAGTGAATTCTAGGTCGGCCTGGATGTGGTGGTTTGATTCAGTTGTCCCCATAAACTTAAGTGTTGTGAATGCTTAAGCCCCATCTGAGGGTAATTTGGGAATTGGAACCTTGTTGGAGGCGTGTTAGACATGGGCTTACTGGTGTTATAGCCAGCTTCCCCTTGCCAGTGTTTGGATCACTCTCCTGTTGCTGTTGTCCACCTCATGTTGGTCAGGAGGTGATATCCAAACTCTGCTCATGGCATCATTTTCCCTGCCATCATGGAGCTTCCCCTCGAGTCTGTAAGCCAAAATAAACCCTTTCCTCCAGAGCTGCTTTTGGTAGGGGTCTTCATGCCAGCAATTAGAAAGCTGACCACACAATTAAATTGGTTCCAGAAGAGGAACTATTGCTTCTAGAACCCTGATTCTCTGGCTTTAGTCTTTTGGAACTGATTTATAGGAGGAATGTGGAAGGATTTAAAACCTTGGCCTAGGAGACACCTTGAAGTGCTATAATTACACAGCTTAATGGACTATTCTGGTCAGAGTTGAAAGACCTGAATGAAATAAGAACTGTGGACTGTGAGGTATGGCTTACAGGTGCTCTCCAAGGGTGAGAACAAACTTTGTCAGGACTGGGCTAGAAGCAGTTTGTGAGAGAAGCTTTCTGCCTGTGTCCTGAGAACTTGTGCAAGGTAGCTTTGCATGGAAATGAACTGGTGTGAGCAGATGGAGATGGCACACAGAATAAAATGAAATAAAATAAAATCTTTGAGCTGAAACTGCTGCCCATTCAGCTGCAATTGTTGGAGAGGTGACAACCACTGAGACTGAGCCAGGAGATCTGCATTGGGACAGCAGGAAGAATGCGGACTCTTTGGAAGTAAGGCACCTGAATGTTGAAGGAGTTTTCCTGCTCCTCAAAGTTGGTTTTATTTCCCCCTGGATTAACAAGTTGATAGCCCACCTGGTACAATGGAGCATAACAAATGCAGGAAAGCTTTTTGTATTAAAGCTTGATCATGACTTATGGAGATGTTTGAACACCATTAAGATTGATAAAAATTGTGGGGACTTTGAAAGATGGACTAAATGCACTGCATTTTACTTCATGCATGGTTATCAGTTTATGAGGGGCTAGGGGCGGAATGTGGTGGTTTGATTCAGGCATCCCCCATTAAACTTATGTGTCCTGAATGTTTGATTCCCCAGCTGAGGGCAATTTAGGTATTGGAACCTTGTTGGAGATGTGTTGTTGGGGGGTGGGCTTATGGGCATACTTTTCTGTTGCTGTTGTCCACCTGACATTGGCCAGGAGGTGATGTCCATACTCTGCTCATGCCATCATTTTGTCTGCAATGATGGAGCTTCCCCTCAAGTCTGTGTGCCAAAATAAACCCTTTCCTCCAAAGCTGTTTTTGGTCAGGTTCTTTATGCCAGCAACAAGAAAGCTGACTGCAACGCTGGGCTTGAGTGAGGCCCTACCTCAAAAAAATCTTAAATTCCTCATGTATGCCAAAGCACATCAGACAAGATACTAAAGGTATTTCCTTAAATATGAGTATCACAGAGATTTACCATGTCACACTGCAATAGAAATGTCACAAGCCATTATCCAAGTGAGAACATAAAGAGTATGAATTGCATTTACAGAATTCTGGACACCTTGCAGGGAAGATGGGCTGCCAGAGAACTGGCTTGCTGACCACGAGAAACCACACCAGGAATTCTAGCAAAATCATCCCCCACCAGTGGGTGTAATAGATGAGAAGGTATGTGGATTGAAGCAATGAGGACCAGCACAAACTCCAAAGTAGCATCTCTGTAAAAGAAACGCTCCTGAGCCAGGCATGGTGGTGCACGCCTTTAATCCCAGCAATCGGGAGGCAGAGGTAGGAGGATCACCATGAGTTCAAGGCCACCCTGAGACTATACAGTGAATTCCAAGTCAACCTGAGCTAGAGTCAGATCCTACCTCGAAAAACCAAAAAGGAAAAGAAAAGAAAAGAAAAGAAGAAATGCTCCTCATAGCTCTAGAGAGTAAGTCAATCACCTGTACCACTTACAAAGGGTGATGAAAACTGATGCATCTGATAAACATAATGAATTCCTGGTTTTGTCTTCCAAGTAGAAAGGGAATATTTTGCTTAATTATATGCAGGAGTTAATGGGGTGTAGTAATGCTCTCCCAGACCAATGCATAAAAAGATGAAGATTAAACAAAAGAGAACTAAACGCCTGATTGATGAGTCATAAATGTTTTAAAATATTGGATAACCCCAGGACACATCACAGGGCTGGATAGTGGCAACAGACATTTCAGATTATCAGGTTATTATTATAGATAAAATAAGAATGTGCATTTTGTGTACAGTCATTCCAAAGAAATCTTAATTTGCTATGATATTGCACTAACCACACAGGCACTTTCTTTGGCACTAGTGATGTTCTGGTCACCGTAATTCCACGTAAACTGGAAATCCTGGGACTGTGGAACATGGGACATCTCGGCTTTGCTCTTAAACTCCAGTGTCAGAATAGCAGGTGGTAAGAGAATACTCATGATGATCTGCAGAGAACAAGGTCAAAGGAGAGAGGTTATGCAGGATGCGTGCCCAACCCAAATAACAAGAACAGAGGAAGTACATGGAAGCTAGCAGATTTTGCAATGAGCACATTGTTTTAATAATTTTAAGGCTATGAAGTAGATATTACCACATAGAACATTAAAATATTCATAGTATAGAATTTATTTATATTACAGAATAAAATTAACAATGCATCTCTCATCCTACACAAATATTTTCTCTTCCAGCAAGACCTAAGGAAGAGACAGACCCAAACATCTATAGGTTTTTTCCATTACATTATGGCCATTCATTTATTCACAGTCTTTTCAAAAGAATTTTATGTTCAATTACCAGTTTAAATATTCATTATATTTGTGAAGACCAACTTAGTGAGTGCCACTTCTTTCAGGCTAAAATTAAGCCCCAAAATCCTGGAATTCAGTGACTAAAAGTAAGATTGGCCTGACCATTCACAATAGTGACTTAGCAAGCTGAAGTCCTAGCCTTGTCAAACTTCTTTTATTCATGCTGAAATGATCCTTTTTAAATTTTTTTCTTAATTTATGAAAGAGAAAGGAAGATAGAGAGAATGGGCACACAAACTCCAGACACATGTGCCACCTTGTGCATCTGGCTTTATGTGGGTACTGACTTTGCAGACAAGTGCCTTAACTACTGAGACATCCTCCAGGCCTAAATGATCCTTTTTAAAAATATTTTATTTGCATGAAGAAAGAGACAAAGAGAAGGGAGGGAGAGAACGAGAGAATGGGCACACCAGGACCTCAAGCCACTGCAAATGTACTCCAGATGCATTCACCACTTTGTTCATCTGGCTTTACGTGGGTATTGAGGAATTGAACCTGGGTTGTTAGGGTTTGTAGGCGAGCTCCTTAACTCTGAGCCATCTCTCCAGCCCTGAAATGATCTTTTAGGTTCGGTTTTAAGTGTAATCTCCTGTAAGGATTCTAGACTTCAGTCCTAATACAATTTCCTTTGCATGTGTGCTTTCTCTTCAGCTAGAAACAAAATATGTGTAATCTTTACATTTGGAACCATAGTAGGAGGGCACATGATGACATCATACTGAGTCCACTTTCTGAAGACGCCTCACATCTTGTTGCCCTTGTCCATGCAGAGTCATTGGCTTGTGGAACAGAATTCAGTAACACCAACATCAACACTGCCAATATCTATTTTCAAGGATGTGTTGAGCTTATGAATCTAAAAGCACAGAAATCAGTTTTCTCGTGCACAGGTCTCCATGGCATTCCTGCAGTCTCATCTGCTTGGAGTTTTTCTAACCAGGATATCTCAGAGTATTGGCTAATATGTTCCAAAGGCAGACCAATCACTAATAAACTAGGCTTGTAGAAATCAGAGAATTGGTTTACCACAGCTCAGAGATTTATGTAGCTTATTCATCATTCATAATTAACTCACTCTGTATTTGAGGGCTAAACAATCCTAATTCACTTAAGTCACCTCTCTCTCTCTCTCTCTCTCTCTCTCTCTCTCTCTCTCTCTCTCTCTCTCTCTCTCTCTTTCTCTTTCTGAAGCATATGAAGGACAAAAATACATCAAGATCTCAGTAATATGCGTTTCTGGTAAAATGACACAGCGGTAGAACACAGGTGTTCCATGGGAAGGAACTCCATTTCTCGAGCTCTCCCCTCTCTGCACCATCTCACTCCCCAAATGCATACACAGCAGCTGCCAGAGCTGCCCACGGGCAGGCAGACCATCCTTGAACCCCTGCTTCATCACTTCAGGCCTGAACACAAAGCAGCTCAATCAAGAACTTCCTTCTGGGCTGGAGAGATTTCTCAGTGGTTAAGGCACTTGGCTCCAGTGCCTAAGGCCCCAGGTTCAATTCCCCAGGACCCACATAAGCCAGACCAACAAGGTGGTGGCCCTGGTGCGCTCTCTCTCTCTCTCTCTCTCTCTCTCTCTCTCTCTCTCTCTCTCTCTGCTTGAAAATGAATAAATAAATAAAATATTTAAAAAAAAAGAACTTCCTTCCGTAAACAATGCTTTTTCTCTGATATTTCATTTCATTACAGAAGTCAGGTGTGATAATTTTCAGTTGCTATTTCTCTTCTCTAATCTCGTTGGGAGATAACAAAAGGTATATGATCTTTATTTTCTATATCATATTTTAAATTTCTTTGTGTTTTCTATAATACATCATATGTATATGTATGCATACTTTTATGTACTTTGAATAGTCATTCTGTTTGAGAAACTGTATGTTTTTAAGAATTATAGAAAGAATACAATCAAAATAGCAAACACAATTGTATGTAGCTCTTTATAGGTAAGCTTTAGTCCTTTCTGCTAAGTCTCCTAAGCATATGACTAGAACCTGAAGGTTAAAGCCTAGGTTCCAAGTCAAAGGTTTAAAATTCTGGGCAGTCAACTAAATGCTTCTTGATACTTAAGCTGCGGGAAGAGGGTGAGAATCTGGACCAGTTCACGGTGTGAGCAAGGATGCTAGTGGACAGCCTTGTGAAACAGCACAACCTCCCTGATGCTCGCAAGAGCAAAACAATAAGAATTGCCAGTGTTATTTAGTTTATTGTCTGTTAATTATTTTACTAATTTATGTTATCTTGAGATGCTGAGGACCAGACCCAGTGCTTTGTGCATACTGGGCATGTATTAACAGTGAACTACACACCCAGCTCTTGTTAGTATTATTAAGCTGAGAAAAAAACAAATTAACTACAAAGTCTCGCTTTTGTTAGAATTATCAGAGAAAATGGCACCTGGCAACAGTGAAATCCTGCTTATGTTTGTATGTTTTTAGCTTCAAATCCCCTTCAGCATGGCTTTGAGTAGACTGGGTAGATGCAATTATCCAGTTTTGAAGTCACTGTGTCAATAGAAGAGAAAACAGTCCCCAGGGATTCCTGGGGAAGAGCTCAGGGACCCCGAGAAGGTGCCCGTTGCCTTCTGGAGCAGGTGAAACCCTGGTCAGGAGCAGAGACCTTCACACAAAAGAAACTCCACGGGGCAGGCAATGTACCTTCAGCCAGGAGTTTTTCCTCATTTTCAGGCGTCCCATCCACATGTCTGTCAGCAACATCTGGGTACAAGAATGTGACACGAAGGGGCGCAGGCCTCCAGATGCGGCCAGTTTCAAGCAGGTAGAGTTGCTCCAGTTCTTGAGTTCGTAGGTCAGCAGCTTCATGGCCATTGGCTCATTCTGCTTGAAGGCCTTCTCCAGCACGTCCAGTGCCAGCTGGCCAAACTGCCTGAGGTGACAGAGGACACAAAGGCAAGTCAGAGCCCAGGAATGCTCTCAGAGGGAAGCTGAGTCTCTGGAAACACCAGCTGATTAGGCTGCATGCAGAATAAACAGGTGTCTCAGAATCTCCATTTGCTGAAGGTGGGAGATGGCTGCATAGGAGAGAGACTTTGCTCCCTGTGCAGAAGAGGAGAATTGAGGCATTTCCGTGGTACATGGAGAATTTTGTGTATGCCTGGCTGTTTGTGGGAGAAACCATTCCACACTCAGGCAAGCTACATTACATACAGCTTGGCATAGATCTACGTGATAATTGGATACGTGTGTGTGTGTGTGTGTATTATGCGTGTGGTGTGCAGTTGCCAGAGGGCAACCTCAGGTGTCATCCTCTAGCACTTACCAATTACACTAGACTGGCTGGCCACTGAACCCAGGGATCTGCCTGTCCCCAGCTCCTCAATGGTATGACAAGCAGTGCCACTTGAGTCCTCATGCTTGTGGATAGCACTTTACCAACACAGTCATCTCTCTAGGCCCTAATAGAGATTTTTTTTTTTACCTAAAGCACTCTTTGAAGTTAAACTAGTGATCAAGAAACATAATGGAACTATTTTTTAAATTTTATCCAAAATGATGAGTTAAGTAAGAAACTAGACCTGGAAAGACCCTCGGGAAATTTTCCAGGAGACTGTTTTATTTTTTTTTTTCTGAAAATGTTACTGGGTTCTTGATGGAAATCAAGATTGTAAATTAGTTTCCATTATTCTCTAAGCTTTTCTCTATTCTCATTATAACATTTCAGTAATAAAAAAGTCAAATATATCCCTAACCCTTTTATTTCCTACCAATTACACTCTGGATTTTTAATACAATGTATTTATTGGTTTTTCCAAGCCTGAAAGACACTTAAGAAACAGCAATCTTAAGTTAACAGCATGAAAGACTTTGGAAATCTAAAGGGACTTTTAACATCATTCATTTCAAAGTCATTAACTTTTCACTATTATTAGGAAATTGTGGTGGTTTGAATGTGAAGATGTCCCTCACAGCCTCAGAGATTTTTGATTAAGAGTGAGCTTGCAACTTAGTCTCCAGCAGCACTGCTCCAACGGTGTCACTGTGTGTAGATGTTGGTGTCCAGCCTGCTAGGAGTATAGAGTAGAGGGCAGTTTGAACTCTAGTTGTTTGTGTTTACTGGTTGTTGCCTTCTCTGCCCCCACCCCTGGATGCTGAAGTGAGCCAGCTTCCTCTGGCAGGATGGTGTTTCCCCTGGATTTTGTAAGCCGAAATTAACCCTTTTCTCCCATTAGCTGCTTCTGGCTGGGTGTTTTTCCTAGCAATGTAAAGTAGCTCTAACAAAAAGTAAAGCCTAGAAATCCAGTCAACTGACCAAATCAATTAGTAATCAGCTGGACTTGAGACCCAGGCTCCTGACAGGAAGGCCCTCTCTTTTCTGCATTCCATGAAGTTCCTTCAAATCCCTAAGGACCCTTTTAAGAGGTGAGTCCATGAAGTATATGGTGTAATGGCTAATGCTAGCTGTCAACTTGACTGAATCAAGGAGCCTGCTAAAGCATGATTTCGCTGTGCCTGGGAGGTGTTGCCACAGGATGTGAGTCTGAGTGGACTCTGTAAGAAGATCCTGTTTAAAATTGGGTATGTACCCTCCATTCACCAGGGGCCCAGGGAGGGTAAATACAGATGTGAACTAGCCCTTGTCCCTAAGAGCTGGAACATACCAGTACCCTGCCTTGGATATCAGAAGTCCAGGCTCTCCAGCCTGTACAATCCAAGACTTACAGCAGCACCATCCTCCGCCAGTTTGTAGGCTCAGTCCTAAACTGAGAGTTAGGCCACAGATTTCCTGGTTCTAGGCCTTTGAACTTGGCCTACACCTGACTGCTGGCATCCCTGGATCTCCAGACTGCATAGAACCTGAACAGGACTTCTCAGCCTCCATAATCACTTCAGTTGATTCTCCCATAAATCCACTCTCCTGTAACTATCTATGTATTCTACAGGCTCTGGCCATCTGGAGAACCCTGGTTAAAGCTCATGATAGCGAGTAGACCCAAACTCCAGGTTCCCAGGGGCTCATGTGGGGTGAGTAGGAACCTGCATTCACGTGCGATGGAGGAGAATAATGGGGAGAACAAGATACATCAATACATGAAGAAGAAAGAGCTGACCATCTCTCATGAGCTGGGTCACCTCCACCTATGTGCCCAGGCCCAGAAATCATTGCAAGGGAAGCAGTGACCCAAATCCTGCCCTCATGGCTAGCCTGAAAACTAGTTCCAGGGAAACGGTGAAGACACTGTGGTCTCTCAAGGTGGGTGGGAATAGCCTGAGGCACCGTGTTCCCCACACACACACCCCTGCAGAGACCAACTGAGGCCTTTTAGTCCCCACAATGAATATCAATGACCCCAGGGAAGACCCTCAGCAGAATGGGGGTCGGGGAGAGGGGATCTGTGTGTGCAATCTGTTATAAAAAATCAATAAGTTAAAACACACACAATAGCAAGTGCACAGGTGCTAATCAGGGAGACAAGAGTGTCTAATCATTGTAAAAGTGCACATGTTTAATATGAAGGAAAGAGACAAGTCTTACTTTGAGTAGTTTTTCAACTCTTCTGAGGTGTCGTCCACCATGCACTCCTTAGCTTCCCGGGCCATGGCTCGGTAGAGGATACAAGCAATCACAGCCTTAACAGTGGCCTCCTCCCCATGTTGCCAGAAGAACATGGCCATCTTCTGCCTTTTCATCAGCACAGCCCAAACCAAGAGGTCATTATATGGGTAGATAAAGCCAGCAGACGCGGGGTCCTCTACTAAGCTTTCCTTCGACTTCTTCTTTGATTTAGGAGGGATTTCAGACTTGTCCTATTGTAAAGCAAAATATGGTCCCAATACTCACGTGCATGATGCTTCACTTAATGTAAAATGAGGATTCTAGGAATATTTTTAAACTAGTTATATCTGTGTTAGATCCCCAGCATTGGAAAGAAAAAAAAGCAAACAAACAAAAAGTTCAAATGTTCATCACAAATGAAATTGTTAGCAAAAACTATCTGGTCCAAATGGCACAGTATGCCCAAGGTATAAGGTACTCTGTTGGAGATGTAGATCCACGGTTAACCACTTGCCTAGTGTGCACAAAGTTCTAGCTTAATCACCAGGATCACACACACACACACACACACACACACACACACACACACACACACACAGCCTTGCATACTTTATTTATTGAACCAGAATTCAAAACCGGAGAATTAAGGAGAATCTTAAATTTTATAGCCCTGGCCAAACAAGAGGGTATTATGAATACAATACATTATATGCATGTATAAAAATTGTCAATAAATTACAAATTTTAAATTTAAAAAGTGATGGAAATAACAATAAGACTTTAATAAGCCAGCAAGTAAAATGCACACCTTCTATGGTAATCTATTTCTTGTGTATCTAACAGAACCATAGTCCTTAATCTGGGATTTCTTAAATTCATTTAGCACATTTTAAATTAGTATTGCTTTGTAATATACCCAGTAACTACATACCAACTTTGATTTCCCATGGAAATTGGTTAAGTGGTTGAAAGAGCATATGGGGTGGCAAATGAGAAGTGTGTGTGTGTGTGTGTGTGTGTGTGTGTGTGTGTGTGTGTGTAACTTCTAATCTTAGCAAAAGCATATAGTCCCAGAGGAGAGTGGGATTGAAGGAGTCAGGAGAAAGAGGAATCACACACAGGCATATGCACGCACACACACACATACACATCTTCCTTCTATGGTAACATTAGGATAAAAGTAATTACAAAAAAAAAACCTTGCAATGGGGAAGAAAAGAAACTAAAGGAAAGTGTTGGAGAGCTGAGAACGGAGCAGGCAGCACATCCAACCAGGCCTGGGTAAGGATAAGGGTGTGGTGTTGGGCTAATGATTACAGATGTTTAGTGCCGTGGCATAGACAGCCTACCTGAGTCACCATCTGCACATGTCTGAGGTGGCAATAAAGACAAGAACCTGAAGTGCCAGCCCAGACAATCTTGGTTCTGTCTTTGTCCCCCGATGTTAGGGAACAGCTGTGTCAGCTGCTATGCTTGTCACTTGGGCCATCTGGTTATGGTACAGGGAAATGGTTCCTCTCTCGGCACCTCCCTTTCTCCAACACTCAATGAAGAAACTATCCTGGTTTGCAAAAAACAACTCTATTATCAGGTCTACAAACAAGTGACGGTACCTCAGATTTGTAAGGCTGGGCAGTTCTAAAGAACTGGGAATGCAGCGTGCTTTCTGCCGACTCCTTCCTATTCCCCAAGGAACATCTCTGAAGTGGGTGCTGGGAAAGGCTCTGAGCAAAGTTGGTCACTCTCTAGCACAGTGTGGTGAAGAAAACACAAAGGAGAAAAAAAGTATTATGGCTGTAACATTTTCTTTCTAGACAACAATAAAACCTACATATAATTGTTCTATGAAACACCCAATATTAGCCGGGCATGGTGGTGCACGCCTTTAAGGTAAGAGGATTGCCGTGAATTCAAGGCCACCCTGAGACTACATAGTGAATTCCAGGTCAGCCTGGACTAGAGGGAGACTCTACCTCGAAAAACCAAAAAAAAAATATTTTGTGTCTCACTCATCATAAGTAATAACATTTACTCACCCCGTAAGAGCCTCTCACTGCCTCCTTACTATGAACACTGCTATTTCCCAACACATTAGAGAACACACTCTTTTGCTCACGGTTCTGTACCTGCATTCCTTTTTCTACATGGAAATTCCATTAGATTCAATGGATACTCTATCCTTGGAATAAGTTCAAAATAGGCAATAAAGATTTACAGCTCTGATAGGGCAAGTTTCCCATTTGCCAACAGCTCCAAGGTTAAGGTGAAGTTAGAAAGTTATGGAATTTCTCCAGGTGTTATATAAGATCTCTACGGCAATTCCAAGTGCCTGGCCTAATACAACAGAAGTCATTGCTCTTGATGAAGTTTTTGTCAATGAGAAATAAAAACAGAAAAAAAAAACCCTCTTTAAAAGAACTGGTATACAAACATAGAATACAAACCCCAAGATGTAAAATATTTTATTTTCAGTTCATGTTTTATGGATTAAAAAGTGGAAAGAAAAAGAATGAGGTCAAGACTTTTCAATGATAACATCCAAATTATTATGACGATGAAGAATAATGTTGTCGTCATGGTGAGCATTCTTATCAAGTTAATACTACTCTGTAATGAGAATGTGTACTTTTTCGGTATTTCATTTAAGCCTTTATGCAAATAATTTTATTAAGACTCCCAATTCATAGATGAGGGAACAGGTGCACAGGCAGGTTTGCTTTTACACACCTTCAGATCATGTACCTGATACTGCTATGATCTAGCTGCAAGGCACGTCACGGAAACTAATCAGAGAAATGGGCCACTTTGTCCTGGGAGCTGCTTCAGAAAAACAGCAGGAAAGGAACTCTATGGGGCCTGAGAGAGGGTTAGGGTTAGGGTTAGAAACCCTCCCCCCTGCCAGCCCAGGGCAGCCCTGATCACGTCTGTCAGATGAAGTGGCTGAGACCTCCTCTCACATCTACCTAGCCTCAGAATTCTGCACCATGGACACATCCTGGGTGAGGTTTGGGTTTCTGTGTGCTTTGTTCTATTCATTCCCTAAAGCCAAATTTCATGTTCACTTCTGATTCTTTCATTGGAAGGTCCAAAGGGGCTGATGTTTCAGGCTTTTTATGAGATCTTTCCCCCAAGCTGCTTTTCAGTCTCCTCTCCCTCCCAGCCTCCTGGTGCTTATTCACAAAGTGACAAAGGTCTCCTTGTCACTGCAGACCCTGCCATGATATCTAAGCACTGTATCCTTCACTGCAACAGCTCTCCTATCAAGACAGAAGCCCCAACATTTGCTTTCCTAATGTCTGTGTCTTTAAAATAACTAGGCTCTCGGGTTACTAGTGTACAATGGCAATTTTAAGAAATAAGTCATGTTGTCTTTACTGCTCTACCAAACAAATCTACTTTTAAAAATTAGCCTTTTCAAGCTGTCAGAAAATGTGTTTTTATCTATAAAATCATCTCTATTTTTATACTCATTCCATTTACATCTTCCAATATAATCCTTTCCTGCCTATCCCAAGTGCATCATCTCCAGACTGTGGGCTATTATGAGCTAATAGAAATGATCCTACTAGGCATCTGACCCTTGGCCTTTTTATTTTCAAAAGAAAAGGAAAGAAGAACTGGCAGTTGATCTGTCCAGTTTTAAAACATCAATTCCATATCAATATAGCATTGTTATGTCCGGTTTCATATTATGAGTAATTACTCATCAATCTGCTTCTTCTAAGCATTTCTAAAGGCTCAGTCTGTGCTTGTATCAGGTCGGTATCAAGTCCCTAGAAGGTAACATCTGTCCACAAACAGAATGCCCAGTAGAGAAGCTATCACCGTTAGAACTTTACAGACCATTTTCTAAAACAGCAATTCCCAATATTCCTTTATTTCACGAACACAATTTGTGGATTGTGTTACCTTTTGCTTTCTGTAGAGGTTGTTGTAAAGGACTCTGAAGCTTTTTCTCGTGTAGCTGCTGCGATATGCCCCACCAATGAGGTATTCTATCACCAACCCAATGTCAATCAGCGTTATCCTGTAGCTTGACAGAAGGGTGTGCTGGAACAAAACACACCATTCGGTATGACTTTTGGTTCTCTACTGTCTCTATGTTCATGTTATCAGACAGCAAACAAATTAGTTACAAAGAGAGACTCATACTTTTAACTAGAAACTCATCAATTAATATGGCCAGCTACTGATGCCCAGAAGGAACACAATCTCAGCCTTGGTACATTTTCTAATTCCATAGACATCACACGCATGCACATGTCTGTGTGCTCATTTTCCCTCCCTGCTATATGTAAAACCATAAATGCACATTCATGTGAGTAAAAACACATTGAAGTCTGGAATGAACGGCTATCTTGGTGTGAGTGATGCATGGTGTATGTGAATGCACATGTGTGTGTGTGTGTGTGTGTGTGTGTGTGGCGTGCACTCCCTGCATGCACATGCAGAGTCCAGAGGAAGATATTGGGTGTCCTGCTCTATCAGTCTTCCACCTTATTTTCCCTGAGACAGAGTCTCTCGCTGAACCTGAGCTCTCTGTATTTGGTTATAATGGCAAACCAGGGAGCCTCAACCAACCCCGTCTCCTCCCCTGCTCAGCAATGGGCTTACAGACATGTGTGGTCATGCCAGGGTTTTATGCAGGGGATTGAACTCAGGTCCTCATATTTGCGCATCAAGCACTCTTGCTCACTTAGCCATCCCATCAGCCCGGAAAAGGCGATTTTTAACTTTTAACTAGGAATTATATAAGTGCCACAACAGAAATAAAATCATGAAGTACCTGGTGAATGTGCACAATTTAAAGTAGCGTTGGCTTAACTTTTCGCCCTCGCTTTATTGAAATGATGATAGCACTTGGCACTACGTTAACTAACGGCCTCACACGTAAAACCAAAGCACAGTAGGAAATAGGACAAATTAAAAACAAGGAGCCTGGACACCTGAGCCAGCAGAGATAGCAGAGCAGGAGGGTGTGCCAAGACAAATGTCGTAGGGTAGGACAGCGGAGTGGCAGATCCCATGTCTCTTAAATTTCAGATGTCTACTTCCTCTCTTCTGAATTGTTACCCACAGCAAATTGTTGAAGGCTGACAGAGTACTGAACAGATTATAAATCATGTTCACAAAGCTATGAGCAAGACAATGAGCTATGTATTTTTCTTTTCCACCATCATAATTTACTTTTTGCAAACAAAATTAATATTCTTGTTGCTGCTGGTCAAATGTATGTTTAATCTATTTCATCCCAGCTTATCTTATCTGTAGCTTATTGTGATAGAGTTTAAGGGAAATTGTTTTGATATAGCATCAATCAATGTAAACTAAATTTACATCAGCACATAGGTACTTTTGATTACTATCAGCTTGTCAAGTAAAGTCTTCCTTTTACTCTGGGTCCCCCACCCAAGTCAACAGAAGCAGCGAGTCCACACTATCCAATGAAATACTAGACTTCAGAAAATGAAAGAACTTTCCAAATGTACCTTGGATGGATTTTAGTCATAGTAACAAAAAGCATTTCATTTTCAAATCGGACCTAACTCTAAATTCAATGAGAACATTATGAGCAAGAGAAGCTAGGGTGTTGAGCTGGAGCTCCCTCCTGACTTCCTCCAGTTAAGCTTGGACTCAGGAAAGAAGTGGGAGCATTGCCAGGCTATCACCAGTGTTCAGAACAGTGACAACACAAACAATGGAGATCACAGCAGAAGTCCACAGCTCTGCCTCCATGGGCCCTCAGCTGCCCTGAAGTCCTCACTCGAAGAGTGGTCTATCCAGTTCATGGAGTGTGTGTTTAGTTAGTTGTTGGTTTGCTTATTTGTTTTGAGACAGAATCTCAATAGGCTGGGCTCAAACCCTCCATCCTCCTGCTTCGGCCTCCTGAGTGCCAGAGTTCCAGATATGAGCCACCACATCTAGCTTGTGTGTGTGTGACTTTTGTGTGGTGCTGGAGATTAGACATGGGGTCTTAGCACTCCAGTTTTCTGTCACTTAGCTACATCCCCAGCACCCTGGTTGATGGGATTTTGTTTGTTTTTCAGTCAATGTCATATTTATGGATCAAAATTTAAAAACACAATTTAAGGAATAGAAATTGTAAAAGTGTACTTTGGTGATAAAATTATTTAGGGCTATACCTTCAAAGAGTAGGCATTAAAAAAAGAGTAGGCATTATACTATAAAATCTAAATTTACTTTGTATGAAGCAAAATTGGGTGATTCCTCTATCATAAAGCGAAGGCAATATACAAGGATGGTTTTCAGTGTTCATAATCAGGTTACCTGTTTTACATCTTGAACAAGGTGACGCAAGAACATATTAGGTGGTCCTTGTTTCTGTGATAAAGAACAAAAGGAAAAAATGTCTCCTTAAGTATCATATACTGGGGCCACTTGATTTCAGAATGCAAAAGTAACACATAATATGGAAATTTTTTCAATATTTTTGGTAATGAGACCTAAACAACTTACTACTTAATTCTGAAAAAGGAGTTTCCCAGAAGATATTAGAGGAAATCTATTTTTAAAGCAAGATAGATAGATAGATAGATAGATAGATAGATAGATAGATAGATAGATAGATAGATGATAGATAGATCTTGCTATATATATATATATATGTGTGTGTGTGTGTGTGTATGTGTGTGTATACACAGTAAGGACATTAACTTTATGTAGTAAAAAGCACATATTTGAAGAAATTTAAACTATCAGTGCTATCAAACAATTATAATTCTTATATTCTTATCACACATATGTATTCCATCAGCAGGCATTTTGTTGATTCCTTACAATGTTCAAATTTCTAAACAATTCATTGGGATGTTTCCAATAATAGAAAAGAGAGTATAAGTACCTACACTAAAAAGTAGCCTACAACATAACTACCTATGTGCTGAAAAGAGTTGCAAAGAATTCATATTTTAGGAACTAATTATGATTAATAACTGAGGTATTGGAGAAGACAGAACTTGAAAATAGGGGAAGAATACAAAGGACCAGAAGGGTCATTCAGGCAGGTGCCTGGCATGAGTGTTGGCTGTTTTCACATGAGTAAGCCAGACTCACTATAACAAAGGGCTCTGCATAGCATTTTAATAGTGACCTCAGGTCAAGATACTTCAAATAACTCCATAAAAGTAATTTGTTCTTAATCACACCTTTGTTTCTATGCCTTAAGATAAACTGGGATTAGGAATGGTTCTCCTTCAGTTGGAAAGTCTGTGTCTTGGTCCAGGAGCATTCAGAAGGAAAGAGGTAAACCTTAAGCTAATTAGTACACAACTCATGAGGAAGATCGCTTGTAAAATGTTCCACTCACTGTATTATAGAGCTCTTCCAGTCTCGGGATGGTGAGAAAGCGGTGCAGGCTCACTCCATTTTCTATCAAGAGCTTCACAAAGTCCACCCGATCCATCACTAAAGCATCTAGCATGGCTTGCTCCAGGACACTGGGCTTCCAAAGGCACAAGTCAACAGACGGAGACAGTGAGCAAAGTAGAAATCGACATGTCAGAGACAGTGAACCAAGTAGAAATCAACACAACAGAGACAGTGTACAGAGTAGAAATAAGTGAAGAATTACAAGACAATACTGAATCATCAAGAAACACTTCATGTTCTTGGGTGGGAAACCCAAGCAACCACCTCAAAGTTGCCCAAATTAATGGTGTAGTCTTAATGCAATTCTCATGGAAATCAAAGGGTTTCTAGTTTTTTTTAACTTAATCTGGGGTTTTTTGTTCATTTGGTTTTGGCTTCTTCATTTGATTGGTTGGTTTTATGATTTTTGGTTTTAGGCAACATGTTTCCATTTAAACTTTATCTGGTTTGGGGTTATAAAGAGCAAGTTGGACATACTTCTCTCATTTTTGTCTCACCCAAAATTCCACTAAAATACATCAAAGACACTTCTTAAAGAGATCAATGCACAAATACAAGGAGAAGAATGGAGGCAACAGTACAACATTCTAGAAGGTGGAAAGACATTAATAAAGTGATAGTTGACAGCCCAGACCCCAAGAGCCAAAGAGCAGAATCGGGCAGTGTCAAGAAACATGCAATGCTGTGCCACTGAATCCAGCTGCTCCTTCTGTGAAATCCACATACACAGGCTGAATTCAGTGCAGGGACTCCCCAGGTCCCATCCCCGTTTGACCCCACAACGGGAGCATGGAGGCGTGTGCCTTGCCAGATGGGAGACATGAATGGGCTGACATTGAGGGAAGACTCCAAACAAATACCAATCAGATGGCCTTACTCTAAAGCTCAAAATGATAGGGAGGCTCCAACTATAGGCAGAGTCTCTCAAGTGCTTTCTGTTTACCCTCAATCAGAAACTTCAACACAAATAATTTAAAAAACAAACAGGAGGAACCAAACAATTCAGAAAGAGAGCATTAAAAAAACTATCTCTAATAGCTTTGAACAGATGAAATAAGATATTCCAGCTGCCATTATAAACAAAGGAGAGGAAAATACACTCTGCAGATAAACTTGTACTTGCAAATGAGTAGGTAAACCTTATGCTACCAGAGAAGAAAGACTTTATAGAAGGCTGAAAACTTAAAGTTGAGAAAAACTATCAAATATAAGAAAAAATAAGACTAAAGGAATAGCTAATAAGCTTAAGTATTCAGAAAATAGGAATCCAGAAAGAAAAGGGGGGAAAGGGAAACATAGAAATGCCTGTTTGAAGTTACATGTTCAGTATAATGAGCACCCAGACACAACATCCTGTCAACAGTCCAAAAATGTAAAACATATTGGGCTCATGATGGCAAGAAACTGACCAAATATAACTATGGCATAGCGACACCACAAATGTTTTTATGAAATGCTAATAATGGTTATAATTAACATTGGATGTGCTTTTCCCCCATTCTCACTCTATTCTCCTCTTGATGCCAGAGGGTGGAAACTTGTGACATGGAAACAATAGAAACACACTGAAGCCACTTACTGCAAACAAAATATAGCAAGACTGGAATTATCACTGGTCAGAGAGGACCAGGCTGCTCACTTGAACAAGGGGCGCCAGAGGCTCTTACTGACTCCTGTTTGGGAGTGGTCAGAGATCTATCAATTGTCCATTAGTCATGGGCTCACCTCCAAATGATGCTCTTTATGTACAAGCACCCTGGCCTAGTATTCAGGGGCTGAGTCAGCACTGTGCAGGAGCTGCTGAGCCACGGGTGCTCTCACCCTCCTGCATCAACTTCTTGACCTCACAATGGGTCAGTGCTTGAATTGCCAAGAAAGCACAAAGGAGGAGAGAAGAAATGTACACACCTGCTCCAGCAGGCAATGGGCCAAGTTAACCCTGTATCTTGGACAAAACACTTCTCAAATAATCAATATGTGTGCATGCAGAGAAGAGAGCCTGCCTCAGCGGTCAAAGCAGCAAGAGGCAGACACCATATGAAGACAAAGATACCAGGTCTTTTCTCCTTTTTAGTCACCTGTACGCACAGACCCATAGAGGGTCGATACTTTTAGCAACAGTGGCCTTCAGGTTTCAGACCACAGCATCGTGACCCAGGTCAGAGGTGTGCAACCACAATACACTGCAAGTCACTGTCAGGATGTTGACCTCTGAGCTGATCCTGGAGGACAATTCATGGAATAAGGCTTTCCTTGGCAGTAATTCCCTTCATTTATGGATATGAAATGGATAACCATTGCAGACTCTGCTAGTTTTTAGCTTGGTTTAGTCACACCGGGAACCTACTCTGTAAATATATTAGCCTCATGGCCCTGCCTGGTACTTTACAGCAGAGCTGATAGGAGAGTATAAGGATTGAGCCAGAAACAAAAAAAGATACATTAGGTTTTTAACAAGTACCAGGTTAAGGGTTAAGAGCTCATTTGCCTTTTATCCCCTTAAGGTAACCTCTATATGCTTCTTTGTGACTATGTATTACATTTTAGTACAAAACAATACTATAGATAATGATGATGATGATGATGATGAAACTTTTACATTTCAAATAACACAATAAAAGACCTCCCTTTCAAAATAAATTTAAATTCCTTCCATTCTGTTGACTTTCAACTTCCTATACAACTTCAACAAAACCAGGGAAAATTGTTCTCAGGGTAGAAAAGCAGACGAGTAGCATGCCACCTGCCCTGGGTACAGAGTCACGTGATTGCTATCTATGTCTTCTCTAGTTTTCTCTTTGCCCCTCTATAACAAGCCAACACACAAAGGATAATATTCCAAATAACTTCATATTTATTATACCTTCCAATGTTGTCCATAAACTAAGATATGTTTCTTGGCAATGTCAATTCTGTCCCAAGCCATTGCCAGATTTAACTGCTCCGAAATTGATAAGCTTGTACCTAGGGTAAAACAAGGGAACAACTAAGTATTCTATTCAAAACAGTTAGGTAACAAGCAAACACAAAGCACCCTAGGATGTGAGAACCAGAAGGGAGGGGCAATAGCAAATCTGTGCCTCTACTTACCCTTCAGCAAAGCCTTTAGGATTGCTAAGTCAAGGTCTTGATGCTCTTCTGAATCCACATCAAAGATGGTAATCTATAAACATGGAAACACAGACAGCCACATGCTTTAGCAGCTACCAAACTGTCCCCATAAAACTGACATTGCAGTCAATCAATGGAGGGAAATATTCTTCATTTTGTAATTTCAAAACAGCATTGTTTTATTTTATTCAGTTTATTTACGAGAATGACAAAGAATTGGAGGCAACCTGGGAAGGTAAGCTTTCACATTTTTGTGCAACAGCTGAGGAGATGGCTCACGTGGTAAGAGTGCACCCCATGAGGGCCAGGAGGGCCTGACTCACCCTGAGTTTAAGTCCCCAGCACACAAACAGTGGGGTGTGGCCACAAACACGGACCCCTACTCCTGTGGGGAGCAGAGACCAGATAATTGCTGAGATTCATTGATCAGCCAGTCTCGCCAAAAAAAGACAGCTCCAGGCTTAGAGAGACTCTGTCTCAAGGAAACACACATGAGTGATGGGGGAGGACCCTCAGCATTCTCCTCTGGCCACTGCACACATGAGCACACATTTGTGAACACATGCGAAGACAACACACACACACACACACACACACACAAATTCCATGAATACTACAAGAGGTTATGATGTACCTATTACAGGAATGTTAGTTCCCAATACAAATAAAATCTTTCTTCCTTTTGAAAGGAAACCAAATGAGCGCCTTCTGCTCACAACTTAAATTTGGAAACTACGACGTGTTTCTTAATGAGAGAACTGAATCCTCAAGTGTTTGTCCTAAAATCAGGAGTCACTGAGCAAGGACAAAGAACAGCAGTCTTCACAATGCCAACATGCCCGGTACATCCTGGAACATGAATGACTCGTTTTTAACACAAATAAGGATGTTTGTTCTGGTCATCAGGGGTCATCTGCTACTAATAAATGTGTCTGAGCCTTTCAAATGAAAATGCATTTCACAAAGTACAGGAAGCTGGTTGAACAGGATTGACAAGTCCCAATCCCAGCTCCAGGTGTGACTCTAACTAGCCAGTCTCTCAGCAAATATCTTAAGGCTACTGAATCTAAGTCACCCACCCACAAGGTGAGAAGAATCCGCAAAGACTCTAACATCCTGTAGAGACATGATGGTATATAGTAGACACGATGCTACTATACTTCCCATATTGGCTTCTTTTGCCTAGCATCCTACTGTGTACATGAATTAAATCAACCATCAACAGCACCAGCTACATGGGACCCAGTGTGGTACTGTAAAAACCCTCAGTGACCATCTCTTGCTTCTCTTGATCATGAGGCTCGCTGCTCATTAATTCTACTACTTAATGACAGGAAAAGGCACTCTCTTTTATTTAAATTTCATTTTATTTTTATTATTTATTTGCAAGCAGAGAAAAAGAAAGAAAGAATGGATACTCCAGGGCCTTTTGCACCTGCATACAAACTAAAGATGCATATACCACCTTGTGCATCTGGCTTTACATGGGTACTGGAGAATGGAACCCAGGCCATCAGGCTTTGCAAGCAAGCACCTTTAACTGCTAAGCCATCTATCCAGCCCCAAGAGGCAATCTTTTTATTTATTTTTTCATTTGCAAGTAGAGAGAGATAGAAAAATGGCACACAGAAAGAATGGGTGTGCCAGGGCCTCCAGCGGCTGCAAACAGATTCCAGACGCATGGACCACTTTGTGCATCTGGCTTGATGTGGGTATTGGGGAA
Organism: Zapus hudsonius; assembly: GCA_004024765.1. Lineage (NCBI taxonomy): Eukaryota > Metazoa > Chordata > Mammalia > Rodentia > Dipodidae > Zapus > Zapus hudsonius. The sequence continues at coordinate 37,787 of PVHP010007585.1, forward strand.
TCCAACTCAGGTTGTTAGGCTTTTCAGGCAAGTGCCTTAACTTCTGAGCCATCTTTTCCAGCCCAAGAGGCAATCTCTTCACATGGCCTTTTCTCACTGATGATCATAAGAAATGAATAGTATAGAACACTAAGAACCAGGTTTCACCCTGAGATCACTCCAGGTTACTGTTGGTCAGAGTGAATGGACAAATCACATCAACAGTCTTACCTTCAACCTCACCCTTTCTAAAGTTAAAATGAGTAACCCCTGTAGTAGTAAACTTATCCTCGGGGCTGTTTTAGATGAAAAGGGCATCTCAAAATGCATGGCTAACTATAAACATAGTTGTTGCTACTAGATCAATGAAAATCCAAACGGGTTCATCACTGTCCCGCCATGCATTCTCTAGCTTGAACTTGTTCAATTGTGGTTTGTTTTTTTTTTTTTTAATGTTTTCATTTGGGCTGGAGAGATTGCTCAGTGTTTGAGGTGCTTGACTGCAAAACCTAATGACCCAAATTCAGTTCCCCAGTATCCACGTACAGCCAGACACACAAAGTGGTGCATGCATCTGGAGTTCATTTGCAGTGGCTGGAGGCCCTGGAGCCTGTGTAGCCATTCTTTTCTCTTTCTCTCTCTTTTCTCTCTCTCTCTCGCTGCTTTCAAATAAAGAAATAAAATACTTTTTAAATGTTTCTTTGGAGAGAGAGAGAAATAAAGAGAAAGAGAATGTGTGTGTATAGGCATACTTGGGCCTCTTGCCACTACAAATGAATTCTGGACACATGCCATTTTGGGCATCTGGCATTACATGGGTACTGGGAACTGAACCCAGGCCAGCAGGCTTTGTAAACAAGCACTTTTAACCGCTGAACCATGTCACCAGCCCTCAACTGGGTTTTTAAGGCTAAGTACTTTGGTGCTACCAAATTCTGGCATTCCAGTTCTGGAATGATCACTTTGAGTCATGACATATCTGCAAATTTACTAATTTTCAGCATCATATTATCCAAGTAATCAAAAAAATTAGGGAGCTATTTCCTGACCCTCTGAAAACACTCACATATAGTTTTCATTCCGTTTAGTAGCCTCTCTCTAGTACTGTATAGTATTCTAAGTGCTTTTCCCTGGTAGAGTCTGGAACTTCAAGCAGAAGGGGTAGGAATATGGGTACAGTAATAAGAATCCAAGTTTGTTCAAGTAAATGGTCAGATTTTGTAGAGTTATATCTACTCAATGAAAAATGGAAACTCCCCAAATTTTTTAAAGTATGAAATGACACATTTCAATTTCTGGAAACTAGCAGTTTTAAAAGTCATCAATGCATCATACTTACAGAATCCCTGTGTACCATACACTCCATTAAAATTTGAAAAAGGTGCTTAGACTGTCTGAGGCTAAAGTTGAACATGTTCTGAATCACACAGAGGATCTCTTCTTCCACTTGAGGACGCAGCATCCTGGCAAAGAAATAAGTGGTCATGCCCTTATCATCAGTGTAAGGAGGATCCCCAGTGGGTTGGGACAAAGAAGAGGGAAATGGGGGTACCATCACAAGATTTACTCATACAATGTATCTAATTATTGACTATAAAGATATTAGAAAAAAACGAAAGAAAGCCCATCTGGCCTGCTGTGGATGCAAGCAGGGAGCCCAGCACAAAGCCAGATTTGAATGTGGACCGACCCACCAGGACCCTGAAAGGACACACTGAGGTACATCTCTCGAGCTATAGGTTTCAAGGAAGCTGAGGGTTTTTTAAAATATATATAATTTAGGGCATAACAGTCCCAAAAGAGTCTGAAACCCTTAAAGGTTTCTGACATCCAGAGCGATTCACGGAAAAGGAGAGGTCTGCAAGCAGTGAACAAATTTTCAGTAAATAAATGAGTGGGGTCACCAGTTTAGCTCTTGGGCTCTGTGCTTCACAAACACACTTTGGAAGCTAGTGTGAAAGAGATGTGCACCAGCTGTCTACTGGGATGGCTCAGAGGCAAAGTACCTTCCTCAAAGCCTGACATAGACAGCAATGTGCTATGGAAATCTCACATGGATTTCCCCAACTCATGGTAAATAAATGTGATGGAATCCTGGAACCAGCCTTAGTCTCTTTCCTCTTTGTGCAGTTCTCAAAGCTTTCATAGCCTCTTCCTCCCAAAATGCCTTTTTTTCCAAAGATCACACAAGACTCGGACATCTCTTAAAGGTGGGATGTTCCTCAGCTAAGAAAATGTCACCCTCCTAGTTTGCGGTGAGACACAGGCATTCAGTGCTGATGAACAAACACGGTCCATGATGAAGGAATCTTTGCAACCTTGTAGAGCACAGGTACATGACCAACATAACTGCCCAGCCTGAAAGACCAGAGTAAAGGAAGGAGTAGACACTGTACTTCCAGAGTGAAAGAGTCAGCAACTCACCCTTCATCAGCCAAGTGCTTGTGGGTGAAGGCCAGGAGGTCAGCTGCCCTGCCAGTGCCTTCACACACCACCACAGGGTCGTTGTTCTGGACAGTCTCCCACACCGAGAGGATGGCATTGGGGCCTCCTTCCACCACCAGCCTCACCACAGGCACACCTTGTCCTGAACCTATGCCAGATCACAAACAATACCACACTGTGACACGCATCCCTTTCTCGGCCAAGCAGACACATTAATTTCTAGATGCAAGTCTTCCAATTACCATGTCTCTTCCTTGATTGCACTGGTCCTTCTATTTTATCCAGGCTTGCTTAGGTCATGACCAAGCCAGAAACTTGAACTTCAAATAAATGAAGCATAAATACAGTGAGGGAATAATCATGCTTTTCTACATAAGGGGTCAATAAAGGCTTTTGGTAATTTAAAAAATGTTCTTAAAAATGTTAAACTTTTCATTGTGGGAAATTCCAAGCATAATCTAAAAGTAAACAGACCTATAAAGGATAGTGTCTCCTTCACTCATCAAAAAGGATGAGGCCTTTACCACATCAATAAGCTTTGAGTGGTAGTCATCATGATGGGAAAGACATCCCTTGACATCTCTTACATACACTAGAGGACTTCTTCTACTGTGTAAACTTCTCATCATGATCATATATTCTTTATTCAAGCAAAGAAGGCAAAAAAGAAGCAATCATAGAGCTGCTCCTTAAAAAGCCACTGAGTGAAAATAATGACAAAATGACATATTTTCAACTTGTATTTACAATGCCTTATACATGACTATGTACTTTTTTGTTTGTTTTGTTTTGTTTTAAAATACTTTTATTTATTCATAAAAGAGGAGAGAGAGAGAGAGAGAGAGAGAGAGAGAGAGAGAGAGAGAGAGAGAATGGGCACACCAGGGTCTCTGCCACTGCAAACAAACTCCAGACGCACCGGCCACTAGGGCTAGGGTTTTATTCTGACAAATAACATAAAATATTTTCAAGGAAAGAAAAGAAATCCATGTAATTTTAGGTTTGAATTTCAGGACTGGGTTTCATGGTGTGTCTCTAGTCAGGAAGGTTTGTTTTAAAATACTGGCTTCTTTAATACCCACCACGGCTCAGGGAACTGAGAGGAAGAGGGGGCAGAAAGATTGTGAGACCCATGGTGGGGGAGACTCTCCAGAGGCATGGCACCCCTCAGTAACAACACACTTGGGCCAGGAGAACCATGCTGAGTACTAGGCTATCCATGGTCCCCTGCCCCAAAGACTGATCCAGACGACCCACGGAAGAGGATATCCAGCTGATTGGGGATGGGGAGGGGGGGAATTGGGGAATTGGGGATAACAACTCATCGTTTGCCCACTAAATAATGTAACTCATTATGGTAAATATATATTAAAATAATAATAATAATAATAAAATAAAATACTGGCTTCTACTCTTATATCTCAACTTTCCTAAGTAGGTCTGTGAAGTGTTGGGATAGAGGAAAAATGTTTTGTAATGCTGTGGAAGTTTGCTTCCTTTTTTCTCAGGTAATTAACATTTAGTATCAAGATCTAGGGCACCAAATGTCTCCAGAATTTATAGTTTTTTATAGATATTTGAAGCGAAATGCTATGTCTACTATACTAGCAGCAAAACAGCTGTCTTAGGTAACTTTTACTGTTCTCAAGGAACCTTGAAATGGGCACAATTTATTTGAAAATAATTGCTATATTTTTGATGGCCTAGCTGATATCTAGCGTGATAAATACTTCACTGTTTTAATTAAGCTTTTGTGTAATCTTCCAAAGTGAATTAACACCTATGTAAATATTTTGGTATGCATTAAAATAATTTCCTTAGGGCAGGAATGGTGGCTCACTCCTTTAATCCCAGCACTCAGGAGGCAGAGATACTAGGATAGAGATGAGTTCAAAGCCACCCTGAAACTACATAGTAAATTCCAGGTCAACCTAGGCTAGAGCGAGACCATACCTGGGGAAAAAATCCCTTGGTTTATAATATATAGCAGGCTTTGGCTTTGCTATGCAGTCACTGGTGTGCCATAGGAAACCAGGAATGTCATTTTATGACTAAACAATATAGGCTTGCTAATGTCACATTATCAGTCTTCAGGTTTCTTTTGAATTGGCTTTGCAGGATTTATGGGTACACATGGAGTCCGTATTCCTTATTTCTTGAATTGGGTGCTTCATTTGCAATGTACTGCTGAGCTTTCAGCGGGGAGGTCCGACAATCCCATAACTATTCCAGACACTAAGGATTTCTCTAGAAGGAATCTGTTCTCCCTGGCCACACTTCTGGGGTCCACCCTCTTCTCTGATTTATTTGACGATCTGCATCTCTGAGATCTTATATTCATATCCTACTTCCTAGAGTTCACAAGGCCCCAGGATCCACATTTCCAGGATTGCTTGAGTCTCTGTCCAAGTTATGTCCTCCCCAAAGCAACAAATAAGCTTGGAAATTAGAAGTGAGATAGACAGTTTTGACCCTGGCCAGGATATCCAGAGGATGATGAGGGTATAGCCCTCATGACATCAGAAAACCGAGCAAGAGGTAGACAGAGAAGCAGAGGGAGAGGGAGGCTTAGAGGGGCTGTCATTGTCTCTGTCATATTGTAGCTCGGTGCTTCCTGAAGTCCAAGAATTCTTTTGTGTACGTGTGCTTGGGTATGTGAGTGGGTGTAGAACTTCTGAATGAAAGGTCAGATATAAAAAAAAGTTACCCATTAGTCTTGATAGCAAGAGTATAGAAAAATCTCCTCCTACCACATTTTTACTTTACTTAATCTGAACATGAAAGAATGCAATACTTTTCCCATCAGATAAAGAAGTCAATAGGACATTTTGTAGAAGTGAGGGAAAGAAAATGTAATCCCTATAGAGACACTTTTCTTGAATCAGTAACTAATTCACTAAAAAACAAATATATGTAGGATTGTTTTCTCAGAAAGGATCTAATACCTGCTAATAGAATTTCTTTAAGAAGGGAAAAGGTTTATCAGAGGGTACTAAGTTACAGTTAGATCAAAGGAAGAAATTCCAGTGCTACTGCACAGTAGGGTGACTGATAACAATAATACATACCACACTTCAAAAAAAAACTGAAGAAAGTATTTTGAAATATATTCACCATAAAGAAATCACAAGTGTTTCAGGAGATATGTATGTTTAACCTATTTAAACACTACACAATTTATATAGATACATGGCATCCCATCAAATAATTTTTTTAATATTTATTTATTTTCAAGCAGAGAGAGAGAGGAGAGACACAAGATAGAACGGGTACACACCAGGGCCTCCAGCCACTGCAAAGGAACTTCAGATGCATGCACCACTTTGTGCATCTGGCTTTATGTGGACACTTGGGAATCGAACCCAGGCTGTTAGGCTTTACCAGCAAGCAGCTTAACCATTATTGTAACTCCAGCCTCAATATAAACAATTTTATTTTTTCCTATTAGCTTAAGATAAATTTAATAGAATTTAATAAGTAAATAAATAATTTTTAAGCTCACTAGAGAGCTGTCCTGCTGTTGGCTTCCAGGGGGAGTCAGGAAGATCAAGTGTCTCCAAATTAAAGATTCCTAGCACAGCCATCCCAGGGAAAGGCACTCTACTCCAAGGACACTCCACTGTTATCAGAAGAGATGCCGTTATCAGGGGTCATGTTCCTATCTAAGACTGACATAACAGAGACTCGCTCTGGTCATCTTTCAATAGCCAGTGTCTGAACCCAGGAATCCGTCCTACAGCAAATCCATGGAGTGAATCACTATATTCTATTTTCTTCTTCACTTTCTTATATCTTGTAAGTATGCTCTTCTGACATTAAGGGCTTGCCAGGGACTCCAAAGATGTTATTTTTCTTTTACTGAAATAAGCAATATATTTGATAAATACTTTTATTCCATCAAGTAAATCACTTTCTATGTCAATGGAATGACAAACGTCTGCTCCATCATGAGCATGCGCTGTATGAAGATCAGCCTTCATACAAAAGAATTTAGGGCTTCTAAGGCTTTTATTTTTGTTTGTTTTGTATTTTCTGTCTTTTCTTCGGATGTGTGTGGTGTGGTGTGTGTGTAGGGGGTTGTGGCCTTTACTGTCTCACTAGGACTCTCTTAGCAATAATAAAAGTTACTAATCTACCAGAATAGACTGCACATTCATTCTATCATCAGAGTCAGGAAAACCCTCCCGGAAAAAACCTTAGTTTGAAATTCGTTGAGTATACAAATGTCACCTGCTACTGTCTGCAAGCTCAGGATCCCTTACTTCATTTAAAAATGAAGTCGAGAAAAAGAAAAAAAGAACAAAACACAGACTTTTCTCTCTTGAGTATATATCACAGTGTTGCAAAGAACCTGGACAATTTAGAAGGCAAGCCCATCTCAGTCAAGACAGGACCCGTGAGGTGCCTTGTAGGTTTCTTCTAGTCATTCTTGTTTCTCCTTCTGCCACAACCCCCACAGAAGACCAAGCACCTAACCTCGTACCCCTTACTCTGACTTAAATGAGCCTCCAAAACCTTCATTTACACTCAACTCTGAGTGACTCAGAATTCCCAGAGTCCCCACTCTTGACTCAATCCCACAACCATACTGTGACCACTGTACCAAGGGAAGAAAAAGGAAGACAGAAAACACACAGTTATTAAAGACATCCTATGCACCCACCACTGTCCTGTATATTTTTTTCTCAATGCTTGCAACAAAAGTTAGAGGTAGGCAAGTCTTTCCATTTATAGTTTTTAAAAGGTTGATAGATAGGATCTCAATTGCCCAAGGTCACAGGTTGTAACAGACAGAGCTGTGACTTATCTGACCTCACCACTTTCTGCTACCTTAAAAAGAATAAGAACAAAAACTAAAAGGACTTCCTTTTCTAGCCAATCGGCAAAGGCCACAGAGGACCTGAACATACAGAGAAAGGTGGGAGGATTCTGTGGAAGATGTAACTCAGGAAAGGAAGCAGGAACCATCTTGTGCCACCTTGAACAAAACACCTCCTCCAGGTAGCCCTCTGCTTCCCTTCTATCTGTTAAATATTCTCTCCATCCTGTCCAAGAACTCTTATTCTAAAGAAGCCACCCAATCAGCTTGTTGTTGCTTTGAGTATGTGTGTGCACGTGTGTGTGTGTGTGTGTGTGTGTGTGTGTGTGTGTGTGTGTTGGGGAGGGAGGCATCTTTGCAGTATTGGGAATGGAGCAAGGCCCTGTACATGCTAAAGAGAGGAGGTACACCAGCCAGATGGCTTTGCAAGCATTACTGTAATCATGACACAGCCTAAACCTTCCATGCCCTTATTTCTAAAGCCCCTTCTCTGCCCAAAGCCAATCAGCCACACATGAAATGTCCTTCCTTAGCCAGCAAAGCTCAGAGCCCTGCTGCTCTTGGGCTCATCTCCTTATTGCTCCTCAGCCATGCCTAGTCCCACGTGGAAACTACCCCTCTTCTTTTGAGAGCGTTGCTGAAGTTTCCATTCTTACATGGACTCACCCCCAACTACCATAGCCCCTAAAGACTGTTGGCCTCTCTCCCATCCATTCTCACCCACAATCTGCATCAGCCTAGGTCCTGAATTCTTCTGTCTTTGGGGTCACTGACTCGGGCTGCTCTGAGGTAGGAGCCCACTTGATCTCAACATAGATTACAACCTTCCTCTTTAGCAGGCCTCCAGCCATACAAGTTGGCTGAGTCCTTAGAGAACTCACAGCTATTTATCTTCTGCAGGGACAGATGCTTCTCCAGTTTCCTCCTGAGCTTCATTTCATTGTCATACTTGCCCACAGTCCCATCATCACACAGGATGAAGTGTGAGTGCATGGCATTGAGCGTGGTGAGCTTGCTGAGGGGGTTACCCAGAGACTGGTACATACACACCACCTGAGAGACAGCAAGGACAAGAGCGTGTCAGAGCTGAAGATCCTTTCCTGCTGCAAGGCTCCCAAGGCCTGTCTCTGCACCCTCACAGACTGCTGAACCTGTCTAGTTAAAAAGCATTACTTGCTACTTACAGCTGTGTTTCTCAGTGAGCTTATAATTTTAAAAAAAATTTCCCGCTTCTTATGGGTCAATCTGTGGTCCATGTGATCACGTGACTAGTATGCAGCTCCTGGCCCCTAAGACTCACAAGTTCAACCATACCCACACACCGTCTTCAGAGAGGTAAGATCCTGACTATGGTCCTGGATGTCACAGCAGTCAAATGGTTCTAAATATCATTTTCTCATATCAGTTCTTGGACTGTTTCAGAACATTAAAGAAATAGTGCACAGACTGGCACCAGTACACAAGCCCATGCCCCTAACCCCAGATACTGACTTTAAAGAATATATTCCAAAATAATATTCGATAATAACTTTTTCTCATATTCTTAATGAAAAGGTGAATAAAAACAGCCACATGACATCAAGGTCTTTTTTTATATTTATGGACTCTCTCTTAAGCTGCTCCATTTCTAGTGATTTTTTTTTAAGGGGATAGTGGGGATTGAACTCAGGTCCTCAAGCTTGTAAGGCAAGCATGTTATCAGCTGAGCTATCTTTCCAGCCCCCAAGCTGCTCAATTTCTTACTTCTAAGCTTAAGTTTGGGGTAACTCTAACTCTAATTTCTGCCTCTTTGATCAGGCTTATTTTCCTCAAGTATAAGTGAGAATAATTATAGTTTCCATATCCCAGTATTGTTGTGAGACTTTGAGGAAAAAATGGAAATAAAAAACACTATGAATTATACAAACACTAAATTTTAAAAGTTAATTTTATCATTCCATAACATGCCACTGAGGCCAGAGACAAAAAAATTCGCTGGTAAATTTTGTTTTGTATTTATCAAAAACAATAATCAATAATATAAAACAAAAACTGGAAGGGATGCAATACATGATAATCAAAAATGTTATTGGACTGAATTATAATATAAAGGGCCTCTAACTATTCTCACCGCTAGGAAATGGACAAAACCACGTGAAGCGATACTGAACCTCACTGGCACTCAGAACTAACTGGAAGCCTCAGGGAATATTTCACATCTATGAAAATGGGAAGGGTGCATGGACATGAGCTTCCATATACCCCACTGGTAGAACGTGAATTCTCCACTTCTCCAGAAGGATGTGCATCGGGCGTTGACATGTACAGAACAACTGGCTTTAACATTCCACTTTGAGAATGACTTCTAGGGAAATAAGCCAGGTAGTACTAAAGATGTATGAGTCTTATCATACTACTAATATTTCTCACTACAAAAGTGAAAAGCAGAAAACTACCTAATTGAATAATCATAGAGGAATTTGGTTGACTAAATTATTGTATAGTAGAATACTGCTAGGTATGAAACCACAAAATGTACCTGTGGCCTGCACACTGACCCTCTCATAATAAATCCCACCAAAAGCCACAAGAAATTGCTGTACAGAGTAAAAATCATACACAGTGAACATGAAATATTTTTCATGTTAAAAAGCAATGAAGTTATGAAAGTATGAAAGAGGATAGAATTGTATAGAAGGACAATATATGTATGTATGTATGTATGTATGTATGTATGTATGTATGTATGTATGTATGTATTAGTGGAGCAAAACATATGAAACAGAGTGAAAATCACGAGTTAAAACAAAAACTTATCTTGTTATTTTGAATATTGACAAAGCATCATACATATTTCTGCACTTGCTATATAATTGTACCATGAACTGAAACCAATGTTTGTTGAGAAAATGTTTTTCTTTACAGAGTATTCAAACATAATTAAATAGCATTTGCAACTCTATTGAAAAAATAAATCTAGGCAATGGCTAACCAAACCTAAATTGGTGATCACATGTTGATGGAGGGACATACCTCCTCCTCTAAAGACATAAACTTGCAGAAAAAAGAATCTGATCTATAATACTTGTGGATCAAACTGACAAGCTATGAGAAAGACAAGATGCATAGACACAGTCTAAGCCTGTCTCAAAGGTTAAACCTGGAAAATGCTAACTGGTAAACTCTTCAGGATAAATGGCCCAATTTTTCAACAAGATGAAGAGGGGAAGGGTGAATTATAAGTAACTAACTCAGAAAAAAAATGAGAATGAAGAGATCTATTGACCCCTACAATATTTGAAACAATTTTGGTTAAAGTAATAAAACAATTTTTGAAACCATAAGATTATATGAAAATTTATATTTCAAAATGACATAGAAGTACAGGGGGAAAAAGATATGAGGAGGGTGGACAAGTGAACAGAATGGGGTGAACACGAGCAAAATGCTCCATGTCTGTATGAAGCTGTTATAATGAAATCCATAATGAATATAGGCTAATCAATTCCCTTTAAGACAATGAAAAACTTGACTCGACAGGACAGTTCATATTTGGGAATGATTATTAGATTTGAAGTTCTTCTATAGCACTGTGATTATATTTTCTTACATTTTCACATATTTTAGAAATGCCTACTGGAGGTTTGCAGATGCAGTTATTTGATGTCTGGAATTTGATTCAAAATAATGAAAAACAGGAGTTGAAATGGATAAGAGAATAGAGACACTAATGTGAGGAGACAGTGCATAGCTCATGGCTCTAATTTCTGCACTGATAATACTGTGAAATTTTCCAAAATAAAAGTTAGGACAAATCATGACCATATTAATTGACATAGAGAAATAAAAATGCCAAGAAAAAAAAAGCAGACTCAGGGTGGGGCATTAGCTCAACAATTAAAGTCACTTGTTTGCAAAGCCTGCCAACCTGGGTTCAATCCCACAAAATGACACATGCATCTGACATTCATTTGCAGTGGCAAGAGTTCCTGGTACACCTATACACATATGTGCAAATAAATAAAATTTAGTTTTTAAAAATAAGATAGCAATGAGTTTCTGTTGTTACATTTTAAACAGACATCTTAAATCTACATATATACAAATGTGTAGAAAAATTATAGACTGATAACACACCAAAATACTAACTTTAGTTATCTTTCTGTTGTATACCTTTTTCCTAATAGTTAATGTTGTTAAAACACACTCCTGTGGATTGAACGGACTACGTACACTACTGCTTATACCTTCCCTGGAATTCTCAAGTGGTTTGAAGTCAAACAAATTTCAACAGTGAGTCACTTGACTTTTTAACTCAGAGGGAAAAATAAAAAAAAATAAAAATAAAAATAAAAAAAAAAAAAAAAAAACACACTCCTTATAAATAGCTTTAGACAAGTTCCTTCTCTTTCAATGACTATGTCAGTGTTACCAAAGAACCAATACAGAGAAATGAATAAAGCAGAGAGTAATACCAGCTGAAGGAAGAGAACTAATATGGTGATTTGAATGTAAAATGTCCTCTATAACCTCATGTACTTGTGATTAAGCCCCATACTTAATCCCTAGCTGGTGGAGCCTTTGGGAAGTGGAGCCTTGCTGGTGAAGGTGTGTCACTGGAGGGGGGGTGCCTTGGGGTTTTATAGCCAGCACTGCTTACTGGCTGCACTTAGTTCACTCTCTCTACCTTTTCTCTGCTGATGTGGAGATGTGATGCCTGACTATCTGTTCCTACCATGCTTTCCCTATTGTGATGAAACTTCCCCGAGAAACTGTAAACCAAAAAAGCCCCTTCCTTCCATAAACTGCTTCTGATCAAATGTATTGTTGCAACAGAGAAAGTAACTACTGCAAATAACAAGACCAAATTAACAGTGAGCCTTGTTGTACTCAGTGCAAACTACCATGAGGGTATTGCCTCTATGAAGGGAAGGACCCACTGAAGAGAAATGGAAAGATCCAATTTATATTATAAAAGAACTACTCCAGATATTATGTTGGGCTAAGGAGACAGGTGTGAGAGGAAGGATTATTTCTGTCAACATTTAGGTATCCAATCATGGTCCTTTGGATCCACTCAGTGACAGTGTATGGAATGGGAAGAGGTCAGATTCTGCTACATTCTGAAAGTGGAGCTGAGAGTTTCCTGAAAGATCAGGTTTGAAGGCACGGCGTGAAGCAGTCACTAGGAATATGCCAAGGTTTGGGGCTCAAACAACTGCAAGGATGGGGTTGTCATTTGTAAAACAGAGTGGAGATACTGTAGGAATGCAGGAATTTATCTGGGGTATATTTCATTTGAAGTACTTAGAAGACATTTGGGCCCAGTGTTAAGTAGGCAATTTAGAAACATGCTCATTTCCTTTTGTGGAAGGGTTGTCTACTTACATCTTTCCCAATGAGTTCTCTCTGGTTCTCAATAACTCCCCAAGGAGGGATTCCAACTGTCCAGATTTTCCTCAAGGTCTTAGAGGAATGGGCTTTCAGTGCATCCCCAACATGCTTGGACACTCCTATAAACAACCAGATTAGAAGTCAAACTTTAACTCCCAAATCATGCAAAACAGTGACTTTGACAAAAACACAAATAGATAATCACTTGTACAAGGTCATTCTTAAAGGAAATTGCTGGCACAGTGGAATTAGATTCTCATATCTTGACATCTCCTCTCTCTAGGCACCTCTTCCTCTTATCACTGACCTCTGTACCTGGATAATTCTCCTCTCCCTTTAGCCCATTTCTGACACTAGACAGGATTCTTGCCTGACCAGAATGTTCTGTGAACTCTTCTTCCTCAGGCCTGATATCATGAAGTTTTCAAATATTTTTCCTCTTGTTGTTGTGTTGGAGGCAGGGTCTCACACTAGCCCAGGCTGACCTGGAATTCACTCTGTAGCTCAGTCTGGCCTAAAACTCACAGGCAATCCCCCTACCTCAGCTACCCAGGTGCTAGGCTTCAAGGATTAAGCCATCAACTTCTGTAGAGCTTTTTTTGTCTCAAATCTTCTCCAATGTAGCAACAAAAACACTGTTCACATGTGCCCCTTGCTTCACTGAGACAAACTATTTAAATAGCCCTCTATACACAAATATTCTCTTCTAGAATTAATAATACCAGTAATTAGATATAAGCCATTGATGCATAGTAAGATTTAGTAAATGTTGGTTAGCTTTACAAATAAATAAACTTTAAGTGGGTCCTTTTTTTGAATGCTGAATTTATTTATTTCATCTTTTAATAAACAACCTAAAATAAGAATAAACTATACTTTATAATAGATATTACAAATTAATGTGATTGGACATTTCTATAAATATTGAAAGATTGATGATAGTGCTTTTTTAAATATATCCCTTCTTTTAAAAATATTTGGGGAACATTAATATATGAACATACTCCAAATTGATCCTATTCCCATAAGGATAAGTAGGAGCTTTTATGGAGATGAGAGTTGTGGTGCTTTGAGTCAGGTGTCCTCCATAAACTTATGTGTTCTGAATGCTTCATCCCCAGCTCATGGAAATTTTGGAATTGGAACCTTGTTGGAGTTGTGCTTATGGATTTTATGACCAGCATCCCCTTGCCAGTGTTTGGCACACTCTCCTGTTGCTGTTATACACTTCATGCTGGCCAGGAGGTGATATCCACCCTCTGCTCATGCCATCGTTTCTCCTACTTTTCAAAGAATTTCCCCTTGAGTCTAGAAGCTCATATACAACTTCTCCTCCCATCAGCTTTCCTTTGGTCAGGTTCTTTCTGCCAGCAACAAGAAGTTGACTACAGCAGTTAAACTGGTACCAAGAAGTGGGTACAGCTTGATGCATTCTAGTCAGAGTTGGAAAGACCTGAATGCAATAAGAACCACGGACTGTCAAGTTGGCTTACAAGGGTGAGAAGGAACTTGTCAGAACTGGTCTAGAAGCAGTTTGTGTGAGAGGCTTGCTGCCTTCCACCCGCCTGTGTCCCACGGACTTGTGCAGGTTGGAAATGAACTGGTGTGAGCAGATGAATATGGCACAGAAGAAATAGGTCTTTGGGCCAAAATGGCTACCCATTCAACTACAATTGTTTGAGAGATTGGGACAGGTGACCTGCATTGGGACAGCAGGAAGAACTTGGACTCTTTGAAGAAAAGGGCCTGAATGCTGAAGGAATGTCCTGCTCTTCAAAGTCGGTTTTATTTTCCCCCCCCCCATTAACAAATTGGTAACCCGCACACATGAGCACACACATGTATATCACAAACACACACACACCAAAAATGCAATAAGTAAAATAAGGCACTTAACATCATTACTCAAAGAAAAAGTCTATAACGCTACCTTTTCCTAAACTCTGTGAAACTTCCCCACCCCAACCCCTTTGTTACTGCAAATACAAAAGGCAAAATATATTACATTTAACTCAGGACCCTACCAATTTCAGTTTATTCCAAGAATGAGAAGAATTACCATCTACAAAAGGTACAAAGTGAACTACCATTACTGGGTGTCGTGATACAATCCTTTAATGCTAGAACTCAGGAGGCTGAGTCGGAGGGTCATGAGTTCAAGGCCATCCTGTACTAGAAAGAAAGAACCTGTAGAAACAAAGAAAAAGAAAGAAAGAAAGAGAGAGAGAGAGAGAGAAAGAAAGAAAGAAAGAAAGGAAGGAAGGAAGGAAGGAAGGAAGGAAGGAAGGAAGGAAGGAAGGAAGGAAGGAAGGAAGGAAGGAAGGAAAGAAAGAAAGAAAGAAAGAAAGAAAGAAAGAAAGAAAGAAAGAAAGAAAGAAAGAAAGAAAGAAAGAAAGAAAGAGAAAAAGGAAGGAAGAGAGGGAGGGAAGAAAGAAGGGAAGGAGGGAGGGAGGGAGGGAAGAAAGGAGGGAAGGAGGGAGAAAGGAGAGAGAGAAGAAGGGAGGGAGAAAAGTCAGGAAGGGAAAAAAACAAGGAAGAAAAGGGAACAGAAAAGCACTTTGTTCAATCAGTATTTTCTGCTGTATGCTCAAGCAAATGTGTGGGCCCTGGCATGAGGTGTATCACCAGGTAGGAAAGCTTGCACAGATGACCCTAGCATGTGCGATAAATATGAACACACCTCGAGTGCTGAAGGGGCAGATGGGGTGATGAGTGTAAGCTCTATGACAGGGGACGATGTTTCATGAGTAAGCTGGCATCTATTGTCAATCTTAAAAGATGGGCATAATTTAATCAGAGACCTTGGCTTGGGCAACCCACATCAAAAGGAGGAAAATAAAGAAAAGATGGTAGGTTAGCAAGAGTAGTAGGAGCTGAGGGTCTGTGGGGACACTTGTCCTTAGGGCATCTATACATTACTCCAGAAAGGCTCCATCTGAGGGACCACATGTGCCATCTGCCTTTTCCAAAGCTCTGCACCTGGGTTTTCTGTGTAGCAGGGCATAAATCGAAGAAAAGGAATGATGTCCAGAGACCTCAGTATGCTTTTATTTTTTTTCATTTTTCTTTGATCTCACTCTGTAGCTCACACAACAATCCCCTGCCTCAGTTTCCGAAGTAGTAGGACCACTGGCATGAGCCAAGACACCTGGCTTACATGAATGTCAGACTTTGAAGAGTCTGAAAGAGTCAGGGATAGAGACAGTGAGTGAACCATCACCCTTATCATGAAAACAAAGTAATCGTTTACTCTTGAGCAATTCAATCAATGAGATTTTCTGCATGTCACTTATTTCCGGTGTTTGAGAATTTGACAATGACTAGTTTAGACAGCTTAGCTGACATCCTGGCCCATGCACACTAAACACCTGCATGTATTTGATTTCCCTTGTACAGTCTTGATAACAAGAACAAATTCCGAGATGACCTACATTGAATTGCACGAGCCACAGGATGGATAAGGGAAGAAATACGTGAATCAGTTGATAGCTATGGGACAAAGCCCACAGCCTGCTCTACATTCCTGAGTTCAGGTTGAACCTGACCTAGTACCACTGGCTGCTACTTACAAATCAACTTCCCAGTCCATCATCCCTAGCCAATCCAGAAGCACTGAGAACTTGGACACATGGTCTTCTTTTCCTTCTTTCCTGGGTTCACATTATCCCACCCCTCTTATGTATAGCCAGTGTACGTTCAATATAAAACACCTATGCTTCCCTTCCCCAAATCTGCATTATAAAAATGCTCTTGTCTCTTAAGCCCAGAGCACACATTTCCACTGCCATCTAGTCGTGCTGCTGGTGATACTCATCCCAGGACCTTTCCTGGCTGGCATCTGTAAGCGCTCAATCAACAAACACGTCTGTTTCAGAGACTCCTTGGTCTTCAGACCAAGGTCGATTAGACTGAGGCTCAGCAAAGACTTTGCCAGAAGTTTATTTGAAGTTAAGTCAAAAATCACATATTTTGGCAATGATAAAACACATTCCAGGAAAGGCCTAGGATTCTTCTAGCTTTGATCTCTGTCATTCTCCCTCATATCACCACATCTCCTGGGATTGCGGAAGAGCAGGGATTCGATCAGTTATACTGCCTGGTTCTTAGTTAGAAAGAAGAGGAGGCAGGGAAAAATGGGAGAGAGGGAAGGAGGAAGGGAGAAAGGAGAAAGGGAGGGAGGGATAGAGAAAGGGAGGAAAGGAGGGAGGGAGAAAAGGAGGAAGAGGTAAAGGGAGGGAGGGAGGGAGAAAGGGAAGAAGGGGGCAAGGGAGAGAACATGACTTCACCTGAGTTGATGCCTTCAGTTATGATCCAGGCTCCTGTTGTTTCTGCAGCTTTGACCAGGCCCTGGCTGAAGGTCTCTTTTAGTCTGGATGGCATCTTGAAATTCTGGAGACCCCCATGAACAGAGATGACAAGCTTGGGCAACTCCATCTTCCACTCATTCAACATCAGATGCAATAGATGCTCAGGTTTTGTGTCATAAGAAGTTCTAATATACTGTAAAGCAGTACAGACCCATGATCAGAACAGAGGAAAACATGGATTCAGGGAGAAAAATCAAGTTCACAGCAGGCAGTGACATAGTCACAACCTGGTAGGAAGTGTCTGGGGTCTCTCTGAAAGTCCACTTTCATAGAATGAAAATATTTGCTTTTAAAGATCCCACACCTCCTCCAAGTTCCTTCTGGGAATTGTAAGTCACTGTAGGAAAGCTTCCTCTGGTGGATGGCTTGGTCACTAATATTCCCCAGAAGGCCTGAGGTGAGGCAAAAAATACTTCAAACCAATGGCCCAAATCACTACATCAGCAAGGCCATTGGAAAACTTGAAGAAGTAGGTGAAATGTGAATTTTCATAAATGCCAGGGCTATTGGTTTATTTTGTCCTTTTCATATATTTGTAGAATTTAGAGGATTATTAGAATATATTATTATAAATTGTATCTTCTAATAGTTTTCTTAAATACCATTATTCCTCTGAAAACATTTTATTTTTCAAAATTAATAGTCATCTCTGAATATTTAGTGTAAACATAATAGATGATCGGGGACATCCATACCAGCAAATGTCTACAGAATCACTCTGCAGGTTGCCTGAACTTATAGGGCAGGACTCCCTACAGGCTACTCAAGCTCTATATTAGTGAGATAAGGCTGCCTTCCTCCAGTATATGCCCAACCAACATCAAGAATAAGCCAGACATGTAGAAAGAAAGATGCGCATTAGGAAACCATGAATTCTGAATCTGTGCCAAAAAAAAAAAGGCAAGTAGAAATTATCACACTACCCTTAAAAATAAAGACAGTAATTTAGGACAATTTACTATATATCTTTGAACTTGTTTATATGTCATCACTTTATTTCATAATTAAAATATTAAACTTTCTGACCAGCAGGATGAGTGTTTATCACTGAATAAGTAACAGAGAGCATGACTGGACCGACTCAACTGAGCTGACAGGCAACAACACCAAGCTGGCACTGGCTTCACTGGGCATCACAACATCAGAAAACCTACAGGCAAACCTTATGAGGCGCTTCATCGGCTGGATGGACTAAGGGCAATGGGGCAGCTCAGTGTGCCTGGCTCGGCCTCTATTCTTTCTCCTTCAACTCGAAGTCTGTTCAGAGCTCAAAACACTAGGATCATGCTCCCAAAAGCTATCTGAAGATTGCATCAGTGGTCACTACTCCTCAGGCTAAATCTGACAAGCAGAAAGATTTCTTCAATACTTTGTGGAATGCCAGGGGAGGGATTCCAAGAAGGGGAAACGCACATCCTCAGGAGATCATCTGTCCATATTCAGTTTCCATGAATTTTCTTTAATCTTTGCACAAACCACCCCTCCACCTCATTGGGCACTCTTCACCTCATTCAAATTTCAGATCTCCATTTAACCCTGAAGCACACTTT